>LR812541.1:38044203-38269203 GCA_903798195.1 Danio kyathit
TTAAGTTAAACCATTTGGGCACAATTATAAAGTTTGCCGCTTTGACAAATATAAGTTGTGTTTAATTATTTAACGCAATAAAGACTATGTAGTTTTTTTTTTTACATTTGATTATTGAATGTCTATATTTCAATACTATTAATTTCCAACTGAAAACAATAAATAGTGGTTTATTTCATTTTTATCTTTGCTCTGGTGTTTTCATTTGTGCTTTAATGGTTTTATAGGTATATTTTATGCAGATGCACTCCCCTACAAATGATTCCAATAAATATAAAAATTAGGAATTCTTTCCAGATAGGATTATCTTGTGGAATCATATTCATATTGCAATGTCAGTTTTTTCCAATATCGTGCAGCCCTAAAAGTAACAGTGGTTTCGTGTTCTTTCTTTTACCGTCTGCTAGTGTTCAAATTTGCAGGATTCTGGGAACGGGCATTTAGGAAGGCCAGAGCCGAGCGCTGCTCCTCATTTAACTGGATGCTGCTACTGGAGCCTTCAGACACCAGCAGCTCCCGGATGAGCTGGATCTGACGATCCTGCAGAGAAAACGTTTAAGCCCAAATTCAGAAAACGGGTCTACGTGATGTGCAACATGCAAATAAAATCCCACAAACCAGCTTTGCGCAGTCAGACTCGGCTTTCTGTCTTCGACGAATCTCCACATCTACTTGGTTACGGGCATGTTTGAGCTTGACCTCCAGAGCTCCACGCTCGGTCTCAGCCTTGGTGAGCACTTCTTTGCATGCATTCAGCTCCTGTTCAAGTCTCAGCCATCTACGACGGTTGTCCTCAAAGTTTATGGCCAACTGAATGAACTCTGACAATGAGAAGACAAAGGCAGTGAATATTTTGTGGGCGAGAGAATGAAACGGGGATCCAATACAGCATTGTATGCGCTTTATTTCAAATCTTCAAACCACAGCCAGTACTCACGGGGCTCAATGCTTTCATTGAGAACATCAGCTTGTGCCCGCAGGCTTTCGAAAACACTGTGAAGATTCATCACAGCGGTCTCCATGTCCTCCTGCATTGTAAAAAACACACTTTAACCATGTGTATCAGTTCTAGACACATTTATTTAACGCTAGCCTTCAAGTTATAACCTTATAAGACCCAGCAATTTATTGTAGCTCATTAAAGTTGGCATTATTATTCTTTAGGGTTTCTACAGGTTTTATCATGTCAAATTTAAGACTTTTTAAGACCATTATATATGAAATTTCAGACGTACACAAGGCCAAGGTTTTTTTCTAATGGCCCAGTTAAAACATTAAAATGGCATTTTAAGGAAGATAATCAAGGCACTAAGGTCTTCTGATCAGTTTATTCTTTCTGTACTAAGGTCCCGGTGTAAGTGAAGCGGGGATCAGGCTTTTGCTGTTATCGCCCGAAATCTCTGGAACAAGCTTCCACCCCAAATTAGACATGCTCCAACTTTATCTGTTCTTTAAAAAAGCTTCTGAAACGGCATCTTTGTTCTTTAGCATTTGAGCCTTTTTAATCTCGAGTTTGCCTTATGTTTTAATTGTTACATGTGATGTAGGACTTATTTTAAGTAGTATTGATTGTGTTCAGCACTTTGGGCAACGTTGTGTTGTAAAAAAATGTGCTATATAAATAAACTAACTAACTAAGCCATATTGGTAAAAAGAGTTAATAAACTTTTGTTAAAGCTTTTATTGAGATGGAATGTTTGATTGGATAGGTATTGGACTGATTGGGTAGATTTACATGGACATAAGAAAATTAAAAACTAACAGTTACAACACAATATTTCAGTGAATTTAAGACTTCTTAAGACATATTAGGACTTTAAGACCCAGTGAATACCCTGTTATTAACATATAAAGCACTGTTTACACATCTGAGGCTGTTCTGATATAACTTCAGTTACAGAATATTGGGGGAGTGGTCAATGTTGAATATTAATATCCATTTCTGTAAATTACACAATCAATTGGTAACTAAAATTTAATGTTGTTAACATGCATAAGTATGACAAAACATTATAAATATATCAAATATTTGCGAAAAAGCAGACGTGCAAGACACTACAATAATGCTAAAAGATAACGAAACGTTAAGTTATAGGTTATTATTAAAAAGTAATATCAAACTCGTTTCTGTTTAAATTAAGAGTGTAACGTAATTGAAGACAACGTTGTCTTTCCTATATGTTGGATGTACAAGAGAAGTACAGTAAACACTAGCATGCGACTAAGCGTTTCGCCATTAGCAAAACGCAAACAAACATCATTCAAAGCATATCGCCGTATAACGTTAATACAACTTACGGATTTCTGTAGAAACCCAGCCTTGTGTGTGAAGCGATGCGATCCAAGATTATAAACTTAAAAAGATATTTTCTCCAGGGAGCACAGTGTCGTATCGGTTTATTCGACCAGGTTTACCCGGATGTGTTGTTAACGTTTGCATTTAGAAAAGTTGCATTTCAAATTTAGCCGCCAGCCAATCATCGCCGCCCGAGCGTGCTGACGTATGCGCGTCGACGTAGAACGTACAGGCGGCGCGTCTACTGTACGGAGCCCACGCACAAATAATATTGATTTGCAATTTTATGAGTCTCTGTATAGTTACTCGTTCAATTAGTGGCATTATTTTTGTAGTGATTATAAATATTTTAATAATTAAGACGAAACTGAGCAGTGCTTGCACCCTTTCATAATCATGTAATGATAATCCATCTTTATATCTTCATGCGATACTTAATCTACATGGAAAAGCGTAAAAATTAAAGTAAAATGTAGTTACTCTAGACCGTTCTCGCTTTAAAAATGACTTCAAGCTTTGTTTTGTTTGTTATTATATTGCAAATTAAATTTTAACAGCATTCTCTTTGGAAAATAATGAATACTTACTTGTATCCTGTTCAACACTGGGTTTTTGTTAGCACACCCTAACACACACACACACACACACACACACACACACACACACACACACACACACACACACACACACACACACACACACACACACACACACACACACACAACACACACAACACACACACACACACACAACACAACTGTAAACCTGTAATAGGAACACATTTTCATCCTGGTAATAACTATAGGCCAAATTTAAATAAATTACATATATTATTTAATTCATTTCCCTTACATAAATTATTATTTAGCTGCCTATTTTCATGCCAAAGTAATCAATCAGTCAGTCAGCCTGTCTGTCTATGCAGCTCACTGTTAATCAAGCCCGCACACTGTGACTGATGCTTCAGACACACTGAGATTTTAAAAAGAGCTGAAGCCAGGAGCAGCGTGTTGTCTTGATTAATATCCTACTTGATCGATAGGCATTCACACTGTAACTGTGCGTCTCTCTGTGTGTGTATATGTGAGACAGAGATAGAGAAAGAGAGAGAGAGAGAGAGAGAGAGAGAGAGAGAGAGAGAGAGAGAGAGAGAGAGACACACACACACACACACACACACACACACACACACTTCATCTTATTATAATCACTGTAAATATACTGATTATTATTATTTATTATTACAGTTTTATCCATAAATGTTGATTGTTTACTGTACAGTTTATTCTGATTTATTATTTTATTTATTTATTTTTAATTAATATTTTTATTATATTATTATTATTATTATTATACTATTTACTGTGTTTACTATGTGTTTTTAAAAATATATATGTATGCTCTTTTTAATGAAAAACTTTATAAATGCTTTGGTAATACATTTGTAACATTTGTCATGCCAAAAAAGCAACTATTGAATTGAATTGAATTATTGAGAGAGAGACTTTTGACTTTCAAAGCTCCTTTATTCACAAACAGTTATACATCAAACGTATAGAAAACAAAATACATAAATACAAAATACACAATAAACATATTAAAGGTATAAACACACATACACTTAAAACTTTCTTATTTTCCCCCTTTATAGCATCATGATAAACCACTTTCTTCACTGTTGACATATATTCAATAGCCCACAAAGAAAAAAACAAATCTACATCATTTACCAATTCATAATACTTCATTCATTCATTCATTTTCTTTTTGGCTTAGTCCCTTTATTAATCTGGGGTCGCCACAGCGGAATGAACCGCCAACATATCCAGCATATGTTTTATGTAACGGAGGGTCTTCCAGCTGCAACCCATCACTGGGAAACATACATACACACTCATTCACACTCATACACTACGGACAGAACCGGAGTGTGAACGCAGGGACAACATGCAAACTCCACACAAAAACGCCAACTGACCCAGCCGAGGTTCGAACCAGCGACCTTCTTGCTGTGAGGTGACAGCACTACCTACTGCGCCACTGCGTCGCCACACATACACACACACACACACACACACAAAATGATAATTGTAATTGTGTATAACAACTGTAAGCATGTAATAAGATGCCCTTCCAGCTGCAACCCATCACTGGGAAACACTCATACACACTCATTCACAAACATACACTACGGACAATTTTAGCTTACCCAATTTCAGATGTGCTCCAACATTAGGCACGTTCAAATCAAGACTGAAAACATCTGTTTAGCTGTGTCTTTACTGAATGACAGATCGCACTATTATGTCTTTCTTTTCTTTTCATTCTTTTATAACCTGTTTTAACACATTTTATTCTGTTTTTACCTGTTTTTAATTATTCTTATTATTTATTTATTCTTATACTTGTCTTTTTATTCTAGATTATGTAAAGCACTTTGAATTGCCAATTAATAAAATGTGCTATATAAATAAACTTGCCTTGCCAATTCACCTACACCCGCATGTCTTTGGAATTGTGGGGGAAACCAGAGCACCCGGAGGAAACCCACATGAACACGAGGAGAACATGCAAACTTAGCACAGAAATGCCAACTGGCCCAGCCGAGGCTCGAACCAGCGACCTTCTTGCTGTGAGGCGACAGCACTACCTGCTGCACCTCCGCGTCGCCTCATAATACTTATATTGTCTAAAACTAACAGAATTATTTGATTTTGGTAGCTACAAACATTTTATTTACTTTTAATATGTTTTTATTTCGGGCAGCATGGTGGCGCAGTGGGTAGCACAGTCGCCTCACAGCAAGAAGGTCGCTGGTTCAAGCCCCGGCTGGGTCAGTTGGCATTTCTGTGTGGAGTTTGCATGTTCTCCTCGTGTTGGTGTGAATTAGTTTATTCAATTCAATTATAGCGCATGTCTTTGGACTGTGTGGAAAATTGGACACCAACACGAAGAGAACATGCAAACTCCACACAGAAATGCCATCGGACCCAGCCAGGACTCGAACCAGCGACCTTCTTGGTGTGAGGCGACAGCGCTTACCACTGAGCTACAGTGTCACCCCTATTTTATTTTACTTTTTTATTTTTTTATCTATTTTTTTGTAGATTTTGTATAGAGAGAAAGAGAATCATTGTAAATATATTGATTGTTATTATTATTATTTTTGATTGTTTTATCTTAAAATGTTGATTGTTAAATGTAGCTACAGTTTATTCTGATTTACGTATTATTAGTCTATTTTTTACTACTATTTAATGTCAACTTTATAAATGCTTTAGCAATACATTTGTAATGTGTCAAGCCATTAAAGCAATATTTCAATTTGAGAGACAGAGAGAGAAGGGAGAAGGGAGAGAGAGAGAGAGAGAGAGAGAGAGAGAGAGAGAGAGATGGCCAACTTTACACCATCCTATTAAAGGGCTCCGTCAGTGGGCTGTGCAGAGCAACTTGCAGCACCAACTCAAAACAAGGCTTTCAAGTGCTGGAACTGCATTAGGAGCTATCCGTGCTGAATTTGGGTTCTGAATCCTGCCAACATGATTGCCACCACACAGCAGAACATGACAACGGAGCTGGTAAACGAAGCTAAACAGCATGTTTCTTATTTAGCATGAGCAAAGACTAAACGCTGTCTGAAGATAAAATCATTTTGATGCTGTATCTTTTACACACGAACTACAGCCGCAGCAAAGGAGCGCGTGCACGTGCGAGATAATACAAAGCCGTGCACGCGAGACTATTCTCTGTTATAAACTATATCTTCAACTAATTTCTCCGTGAAAGTACATTAAAACACGTGCTTTTCACACAGGTGTTGTTGCCCACGTTGATTGAGCTCGGTTTTCATTCACACTTTCAGATGAGCTGTCCGTACTGTAGCCTATCTCTCTGTCTGTTTCGCTCCGTTACACCGGTTACTACTGCAGTGCTTTCCCTCTGACTCACAGACTAATTGAAGAAGGGCTTTTCCGACACATTTCAGCATCAGGTTTTCGTTTTCAACAACTTCTTGTGGATTTTTAAAGCTTAGTTCGACATTTGTGTTGTTTTAGTTGCGCAGTTGAATCTTGACTTGAGCTGACGGGAATATGGAGCTGCTGGACGTTAGTCTCATGTTTTAAGATTGAATTACAAGATGACAGAAGCCTTAATCACCTCACACAAAAATATCTTCATATGGGTCAATGTTGTGACGAGCATTTTAGTTCTACTATTTTCAACGCATTACAATGAAAGTCCATATAAAAATACTATAGTAATTTATGGTATAATAGTGTTTTCAAACCATATTTGTACATGTTACAGTAGCTAATATAGCTACAGTGGCTATGGTAACAACTAAGGTAATAGAAACAATATCCAATACTGTACTAATTTCTTCAACTACATATATATATTTGCAATACATCACACTGTAAAAACTAAAATATACAACATGTATTACAGTTTATCACTCTCAAACATTGATGTTTGCTGTTTGTTCCAGCTACTTATTTAAAATAAGCCGCAACAACACAATTCTTGATTTGTTTTTGGGACGACTTAATTGTTTGTATGCTCAATCCACTTAAATTTGTAAAAACTAATAAATTCCTTCATGTTGTTGAAGCACAAATGGATTGTGTGGAACTTTTTACAGTGCAGTTCAATTCAATTCACGTTTATTTGTGTAGCGCTTTTACAATGTAGATTGATAGAAGATTATAGTGAATTGAAACAGTCACTTTAGTTTAGCTCAGTTCAGTGTGGTTCAATAATCAGCAGTTCACTAGTAATATTACAGTATGCAATAATATGTAATGTACAGTATGTAATATCCAGGTGAAAATGAAAGAATGAATAAATAAATTAGGAAAATTACCCGTGGTAAATTACGCAACCTATATTTACCTTTGGCCCACTTGCCTCAATCAAGTTTGGTTTTTGGCCCTTCATAAGAAAAAGTTTGGGCATTAACAAAGATTTGTAAATACTATAATAAATATAGTACTTTACAGTATGCTTTTTTTTTTTTGGTATTTAGGCATAATGGTTAAGATGATCTTTCGAAGTTCAAACTGAGCATCAGAATTGGGAAGAAAGGTGATTTAGGTGACTTTAAAAAATATCCATCTTTACGGTTTACAGAAAAAGAAAAAATATCCAGTGAGCAGCAGTTCTGTGAGTGGAAGATTCAGCTGATAGAAAAGCATCAATAACAAACACAACCGCTTGTTACAACCAAGGTCTGCTTGGGAATTACTAAAACCCCTGAACACAGCAAACCTTGAAGATGATGAGCTAAAGAAATGAAAAGCAAACTGAGGTTACAATTCACATTGGCTCACCAAAATTGGACATTACAAGATTGGGAATAGGTTTACTTGTCTGTTTAGTCTCGATTTCGGCTGTGGCATTTGGATGGTAAGGTCAGAATTTGCTGGAGACAGCATGAAAACATCAATCCATTCTGTTATCAACAATTCAGACTGAATCAGAATAGACCAGAGATGCCCAAAGTAGGGCCCGTTGGCCAAAGTTGGCCTATTGTAACCTTTGATTTAGCCCACCATCCCATTTGATAGGAGAGTGAGCATGATAGAGAGGGTTGGGGCGAATGCCTTTAACACACAGATCGGCCTTTCTAATTAGACGTAACCTTTTTTGTTTGTTTTATTGCTGAGCTACAAAAAAGCAAATAGAAGTTAAATGTTTCAGTCAAATGTAAATTAATCAGATTTTTAAAAATATAAATACTCTCACTTGACGGATAGAAGAAGACATCGGCAAGCAAATCAAGGCAAAAACTAGTTTAATTCTGTTATAAATAAGATTGTTTTTATTTTTACTGTAATACGTTCATTATAAAATGTAAAAAAAAACTGTATAAGTTAACATAAAGCAATGTTTTCTAGTTATTTTTAAACATTATTAAATAAATTAGGGGGGAACACGGTGGCTCAGTGGTTAGCATTGTCGCCTCATAGCAAGAAGATCGCTAGTTTGAGTCCCGGCTGGGTCAGTTGACATTTCTGTATGGAGTTTGCATGTTCTCCCCGTGTTGGCGTGGGTTTCCTTCGGGTGCTCCGGTTTCCCTCACAGTCCAAAGACATGCGCTTTATGTGAATTGAATAAACTAAAATTGCCGATGTTTCCCAGTACTGGGTTGCAGCTGGAAGAACATCTGCTGTGTAAAACGTATGCTGGATATGTTGGCGGTTAATTCCGCTGTGGCGACCCCTGATGAATACAGGGACTAAGCCGGAGGAAAATGAATGAATTAATGAATGAATAAATAAATTAGGAAATTATCTGTGTAAAATTACCCCACCTATATTTACCTTCGGCCCACTAGCCTCAATCAAGTTTTGTTTTTGGGCACTCCAGGAATAGACCATTAGCATCTTGCTTAAAAAAAAAAAAAAAAATCAAAACTCTTTAAATTTTTTTGGACGAGATGCTAATGGTCTAATCTGATTCAATTATTTATGCTAAGCTAAGCTAAAATGCTCCAACCAGACCCAGAGATCAACTGAATGGATTTAAAAAAAAATGATAAAACTTGACTGTTTAACTCTAAGGCACTTTTAAAATGAGCATATTTCCAAAAAAAGTGGAGTGTTCCATTAAGGCAAATGGAAAGGCAAACTTTTTAAAATAAAGTCAACTGACCGCTTTAAAACAATGAGTTTACTCACGTTTTTTACAGAAAAGTCAACTAACTATATCTTATTAGGGTGTAAAACACTTTCTTTAGACTTAAAGCTGAAATACAGTATACGTATGTCCTTGACAGGACTCACCCATAAAAATATTATTTTAACAACCCTCTATCTGCACTTTACAGTAAATTGCCTATATCTCACAGTAGCAAGTCTGGCCAGTGTTTGCACAGTAATTCATGAGCTCAGTGATAAAGATGATCACCAAGCGAATGGCGCTTATTTTGTAAAATGTTTATGTAAGAGCCCATTCTAGACGATTGTTAGAGTGTAAGGAGGTGTGAAGGAGCAGTGTTTCCCCTCTATGGTCTGCACACGACTCATGTGATGCATCTTTAACTGAAACATTATCAAATCACTCCCTCTCTTTGTAGTCTCCAGCTCATTTGCATATATTCCGCCTGCTGCCACGGCCATTAAGAGCGCGCTGCATGCGAGACTGATGGCAGTAAACGGCCAGAGAACTGCTGACGTGTCAGAAGTGTCGCTGTGACAAAATGTTATTGTTTTTGCATTTGTATTTGAGAACAAAAAGGGTAGAAAAAAACATCAACTGTTAAGTGCAGAAAGCTGCAGAAAGCTGTGGCTGTGATGTAAAATGCAGGATATCAAAGACAAAATGCAATGTGCAATTTCAATTAATCTAGTACTCAGCGTCTTCATTATAATATATTAGACTATCATCATGACTGAATGGGACTGTGCACTGTTTCCAGCAGATAAGAAACACACAGAGTAATTAGTTTCTTTCGCATTGTGTTTCCCCCTTCGCATCTCAAAACTAATATTCTAAGCCATTCATGTAATTCGTTTTTAATATAACTATAGTGACTTGATGAAATTCAACCTGCAGTTAGTATGTGCAGGCATTTTATTCAATTAAAAATCGATGTTTGGTGTTTTTTTTTTGTTTGTTTTCCTCAGTGATTGCAATCCAAAAAAGAATTTTGTGTTTAAAAGATGTTTAATAGACATCAAAACATTGAGTACGTTTACATGGACACCAATAATCCGAATTTAATATGAGTAATACAATACTTTGATTAAGAGTCTACCATGTAAACAGCGATTTTTGATTAATTTAATCTGATTAGGGTCATAATCAAACTAAACAGAAATCGAATTAAGACACATGGAGGATGCTGATTTTAGTCGCATTATTGAAGTGCAGTATAGAAATGTAAACAACGCAATCAAACAATTAAAGTCGATTTTTGCCACATTTTGCGACAGAATATTCCATACACACAGGGCTGATTTTGACACTATTCTCTGCACCTACCGAGTCAGTGAAGGACCACAGACACCTGCATCGTGAAATGCAGAGGTTTTTTTCCCATATGGCGTGCGCTATCAAATTACAACTACACTCTTCCAACAGTTCATACTCGCATCCAATATCTCGTTTGTTATGGGAGGCATGCATGAAATGTTCCCGAATGAAAATGAAAGTCCCAAACTGCAGTTAAAGTCGACAAATTAAAAATGAAACACCCAAAATTACATGAAACTTTGGAGGAAATGTGGATAGCGTGGTGGAATAATTTACAGTTATGGTTGGGTTTAGGGGTAGGGAATAGGTATGGATTACATTTTTGAACAAAAATGAAGTTCCAGGATCAACACAGATGTTTCTGTCCACTTTTGATGCTGAAAATTCAACTCTGCAGTTTTAGCAGAGGGACTTTTGTTGACATTTTAGTAGTTTAAGACAAGAATTTTTTTAAAGAAGTAATATATAGAGGGGCAACGCAGTGGCGCAGTAGGTAGTGCTGTTGCCTCACAGCAAGAACGTCGCTGGGTCGCAGGTTCGAACCTCGGCTGGGCTGGGTCAGTTGGCGTTTCTGTGTGGAGTTTGCATGTTCTCCCTGCGTTGCCGTGGGTTTCCTCCGGGTGCTCCGGTTTCCCCCACAGTCCAAAGACATGCAGTACAGGTGAATTGGGTAAGCTAAATTGTCCATAGTGTATGAGTGTGAATGTGTGTGTGGAAGTTCCCAGAGATGGGTTGCGGCTGGAAGGGCATCCGCTGCGTAAAATCGTGCTGGATAAGTTGGCGGTTCATTCCGCTGTGGCGACCCCGCAAGGGACAAAGCCGACAAGAAAATGAATGAATAAATAATATATAGAGAGGGGCGGCGCGGTGGCGCAGTGGGTAGCGCTGTCACCACACAGCAAGAAGGTTACTGGTTCGAGTCCCAGCTGGGTCAGTTGGCATTTCTGTGGGGAGTTTGCATGTTCTCCCCATGTTCGCGTGGGTTTCCTCCGAGTGCTCCGGTTTCCCCCACAGTCCATAGACATATAGGTGCTATAGGTGAATTGGGTAAGCTAAATTGTCTGTAGTGTATGAGTGTGAATGAGAGTGTATGGGTGTTTTCCAGTGATGGGTTGCTGCTGGAAGGGCATCCGCTGCGTAAAACATATGGTGGTTAAGTTGGCGGTTTATTCTGCTGTGGCAACCCGTGATTAATAAAGGGACTAGCAAAGCCGAAAATGAATGAATGAATATATAGAGAACTAAGTTTGTAAAATAACAAAAAATGTACTGGCGGCTTATTACAATGTTTTTGTACGGTAATTCACAACACCAAGCCAGACAATATGACACTTCAAACTATCAAAAATGTCAATAAAGGTGAAGCTTTTGGAGGAAAGGTCAAGGGCCCATAATGCAATTCAAAAGCCTAAATAAGTAACAAAAAAGTAATGAATCACAAAATACAGAAAACTGTATGTTTATGTTTGGTCTGTCAGTGAAAATCTAAAACAATAGTCCAAAATTAGGCTAGTCATCAGATTAGACAGACTTTATATGTGTGTAGTCATTGATTCTTGTCTAATCAATGGCTAGTCTGTTTTTGGGCTATTGATAGATTTTCACTGACAGTCCAAATTTAGCTTTGTTTTAACCAAGATGTCTATGTTTCGACGTCTCACTGTAAAAAATGCAGGGGTCCACACAATTCCTTCACAATGTCCCAACACAAATTGATTAAGTTAACGTAATTGTTATGACAAATTTAAGTGGACTGAACATAAAACAAGTTGTCCCAAAAAACACAAGAATTGTGTTGATTATGCTCATTTTAAATAAGTAGTTTGAACAAGCAGCAAAATCATTCTTTGAGTGTAGATGTAGATAGAGTGTGGATAAAAAAAAAACGTTTGCTGGAACTGCACTTGTGCTAGCCACAAAAAAAAAAATTTCACAAGCGAAAATAATGATTATAATAATTATTGCCATAAATCGACAGTGTAAAAAATATTTAATATATACATCTATTATATTATATAAATAAATATATAAAGACAACAGATATTTTTATGTTCATTCATTTTTCTTCGGCTTACTTTCTGATTTTATAAGAGGTCGCCACAGCAGAATGAACCGCCAACTATCCGCCAACCGCCAACTAACAGTGCTGGGAAACACCCATACACACTCTTATTCACACACACACACACACACACACACACACACACACACACACACACACACACACACACACACACACACACACACACACACACACACACACACACACACACACACACACACTCATACACTACGGCCAATTTTGTTCACCTATAGCGCATGTCTATGGACTGTGGGGAAAAACCACCTGAACACAGGGAGAACATGCAAACTCCACACAGAACTCAGATAATCTTTGTTTATTTTTTGTGCTTTTTCTAAAATTATTTATCAGCTGATTGTGTAAAACGTTTCTAATGAAACAAAAGTGACCTTGAGCTTGCCTTTAAAATGACGATTCGTCATAATAATGTTGAGTGACAAGAAATTATCTCTTGACATGATTGGAAGATTTAAATCGACTCTTTCCTCGTGTCAGGTCAACTTATGATTGCTGACTTCAGCAAGAAAGGCTGCCTCATCTAGTGCATTAGCATAAGCATTCTGGCTGAAATACATTTAGGAGGAATTTTGATTGAAATGTATTATCATGTTATGTGTCAGAGACAAAATTATTGATAATGTGGGCAAGCAATTTTGTGTCTTGGTGATAAAATAACTGAGACAACAACACCCATAGACTGCATTAATAGAAAATTATAATTATTCATTCATTCAATTTCCTTCGGCTTAGTACCTTATTTATCAGGGGTCGCCACAGCGGAATGAACCGCCAACTATTCCATCATGTGTTTTATACAGCGGATGCACCCATACACACTCACATTCACACACACTCGTAAACTATTGGCAATTTTGTTTACTCAATTCACTTATAGCGCATCTTTGGACTGTGGGGAAAACCGGAGCACCTGGAGGAAACCCATGCAAACATGGGGAGAACATGCAAACTCCACACAGTAAC
Organism: Danio kyathit; assembly: GCA_903798195.1. NCBI lineage: Eukaryota > Metazoa > Chordata > Actinopteri > Cypriniformes > Danionidae > Danio > Danio kyathit. The sequence goes on from LR812541.1 coordinate 38,057,541, forward strand.
GCCAACTGGCCAGGGTCTCGAACCAGCAACCATCTTGCTGTGAGGTGACAGTGTGACAGTGGTAACCACTGAGCCACCGTGGTGCCAAAATTATAATAACTGTTATATAAAATATATCTTACATGCAATATCCTGGTGGCAACTTCCTTTTTGCAGTTCAAAAAAGACTGTATATATGAAGCGAAAACCTGGAGTAAAATCTATTGATCCACCTGGATTTGTTATCCATCAACCCCCCCTGTAATCCATTTTGAGACACATATGAGGAAGTGATTTCGAAGCTTATCTTTTTTTCCCTTCCAGGATTATTGACGGTGGAGTTTCTCCTAATGGAGTGTCCACTTTGTCACAGCTTGAAATGTTGGTGTGAATGAGACTGTGCAGGACGCTCATTAATTATGAAACCGTACTCGGTGTCATCGATTTAAACCGCAGAACAACCTTCCCAAGCCTTCCTTATAGCCTTTATCCTATTCAGAAGGAGCTGTTTCATTGCAGGCGTTCACTTTTTAGTCACACAGTCAGTGCTGGTTGGAGATTCGTTAGCGTGTGTGTTTTTTTTTTTTTTTTTTTTTTTGCATTTTCAAGTGCAGCTATATTTTAGTTTTCCCTCTTTATGATCATACTAGTGGCATGGTGCCTTACAGCAAGAAGGTCTCTGGTTCAAGTCCCTGCTGGGCCAGTTGGCATTTTTGTATGGAGTTTGCATGTTCTCCCTGTGTTTGCATGGATTTCCTCCAGGTGCTCCGGTTTCCCCCACAGTCCAAAGACATGTTGTTTAGGTGAATTGGGTAAACAAAATTGGCCATTGTGTATGAGTGTGTGTGTAAATGCAAGAGTGTATGGGTGTTTGCTGGAAAGGCATCCGCTGCATAAAACATGGAATAATCAGTGTTTCTCAACCACATTCCACCAGAGATGTCTCTTTTGTCTGTCAAACCTGTTACAGATCCTTCAGTCTTTGCTAATGAGCTGTTAAACTGAGTTAGATGTGTATGCTTATGGAGACCTGGAAAAGTGCAGAGCTGGTGGTCCTCCAGGAATGTGGTTGAGAAACACTGATATACATTATACATAATTTTAAAAATGTATTTTATTGTGTTATTTTTTTTAAAAGTGTGTCAGAGGTAGTTTCTGAAGTGCGATAAATAAAGTATAATATGGTGCAGTATGCTAAATTGCAGAATATTGTACTGGCATTGGGCTATAATTCACTACATTTCATAAACAATTAGCAATTGATTCATGAATTTGATAGATAAAATTGCATCTGTTGTCGAGTTAATGACTCAATGATTTAAATGATTCGTTCAGAACAAAGGTGCATTCCTAATAGAATAAATCACTCTCCAAAGGGCCCTTCAGAGTGAAAACAAACATTGCCACCATATTGAAGCATCGTTCCAAACCAGTGCACAAACTGCCCAAATTGAAGGTTCCTTCAGAGTGAAGGATTTCAAACCACAGATGGGTGTCCATGATTCTTTGCGCATGTTAAGGACAGGCACGTGCACACATAGGGCTCAACCTGTGATATAAAGTGCCCTTCCAAAATGAAGGTAAGTGCCCCTCCTACCCCCGCTCTTCAGTTCGCGACCCCCCCCCCCCCCCCCCCCCCACCTCGCTCTTCAGTTCGCGATCCAAGCCCCCCCACCCCCGCTCTTTGGTTCGCTGCCCCCCTCCCCCTCTTCAGTTCGCGGTCTCCCCCTTGATCTTCTACTATGCACATGACCTTTGGCCCTGGTTAAGGATCAATTAAAAGGGCATTGTCTTGTTAAGATGATGCAGAAGTGCCTTCCAAAAATATGATTTTTGACCACTACACACTTCATCCCTTCAAAGCTGTCACTCCAGAGGGCAAATCTTTTAGGACATACTACAGGGATGAGCTCGTCCGAATGGAAAGCACACTGTAAAAAAAAAAAAGCAGGGTTCCACACAATTCATTCATGTTCTATAAGTTAATGTAACTAATTTAAGTAGATTAAAAATAAAAACAATTAAGTTTCCCCAGAAGATCTCCAGAATTGTGTTGTTTCAGCTCATTTTAAATGAGTAGTTTGAACTAGCAGCAAAAATATTGTTGAGTGCGAGTCTCCAGTAAATGACTCACTGATTCAAATAATCTATTCAGAGCGAGTGTACAGTTAACAGCTCACTCACTACATTCCATACACTCAAATAAATTACATTTGCTGTTTGTTCAAACTACTTATTTAAAATGAGCTGAAACAACACAATTCTCAATGTGGTTTTGATGGCAACTTAACTGTTTGACGTTTAATCCACTTAAATCTGTAAAAAAACAACTAATAATTTAAATGAATTCCTTCATGTTGTCCCAACACAAATTGATTGTGTGGAACTCATTTTTCACAGTGCACGCAAGGGCTCATTCCTATGTCTTAATCTCTTTGAGAAGTTTACCTTTCGGATTGATAGCTCTGAAGGGATTAGGGCATAGGGATGAGCCCTTCTGAATAGAACGCAGTGTGCAACATCAATCAACTTCTCAGCGCAAAGGATCATGGGAGCCCAAAGTGTCCATCAGTTGTATCCTTCAAAAAATTTCATTCCGAAACGCTCTTAGAAGTGGTCAGATTTCAACACTTAAGCATTAAATGACAGTTCAATATGGCGGCCATGATTGTTTTCCCTCTTAAGTGCCCTTCAGAGGGCAATATATCCCATTTGGAATGCTCACAACTGATTCACAAACATGCAGCTTGAGTACTGCAACTGATGGGGCTTTATGTAAGTTACCAATGCTGAATTTTAGGATTTATTTTTGTAAATAATGGACTTCATATTTGATGAATCATAGTTAGTTTGTGAAGTAAATATGCTGCAAAAGGTTAAGTTAGTGTTTAAAAATGCTTGAATGTGGTGTATTTCCATCAGATTTGAATAGGTTTTTATTGTAAACTTGAACATAATCAATCAATCAATCAATCAATCAATCAAACTTTTATTTATATACAGTAGCACCTTACTACAACCAAGGTTGACCGAAGTGCTTTACACAAGTAAAAGCAATTTATACAACACAACTAAAAAGGAGACAATGCAAAACAATACAAGAAATATCAATAAAATACAACAAACATTAAAACATAACGAAGTGTCAGTGCCATGCATTAAAAGCCAATTAAAAGAAGTGGGTCTTAAGCTTGACTTTAAAAAGTGGCAGGTCAGTGATTGTACGAAGCTCAGTAGGAAGGGTATTCCAGAGTTTAGGACCTGCCACTGCAAAAGAGCGATCACTGCTTGTATCTTGACCAAAGTCCGCAGATGACAAAGCTCTGCTGGGTTTGTGAATGTGCAAAATTTCGCATAAATAAGTAGGAGCAAGGCCATTGACGGCATTAAAAACAAACATCAAAAGTTTAAAATCAATTCTAAACTTAACAGGGAGCCAGTGGAGGGAGCAGAAAATATGTGTAATGTGCTCACTTTTCCGGCTGTTAGTTAATATGTGAGCAGCAGCATTTTGCACAAGCTGCAAACGATGAAGACATGATAAGGTTAAAGGTGCTGTTGTAATAGCCATGACGTTTTAAAAGCCGTGAAGATCAGTCGATTCATCAGCGTATCGCTCGTATGTTGTTCATAAACAGACTAGCTAATCTTCACGACTTTAAAACTCTTCAATGTCTCTGTATCTGTGGTTACACTCAGTAAACAGCGGTGAGATTGGTGAACTGATGACCTTCACGGCCAATCACAGTCATTTCTGTTGAGCATGTGAACACACTGGCAAATCAGCGGTGTTGAAGAACGTGCTCAAATGTTAGCAGGAAATGGATGTTTTAAAAATTTTAGTTCCGATTGGTATCGAATTCTAGTATTGTGACAACACTAGTGTAATTTTACTTTAATTTTACACTGCTGTTATCTTTTATGTGTAACGCCGCTTCACCTGACACAAACTCAAGCACTCAACATCAAAATAGAGAAAGATAGATGATGCAAACATTTTAGATTACAAATCATAGAGACTGTAAATTTGTTTTGTGGTATTTATTTATTGTTGTGCAAAGAACTGCATGAAAAGAATCTTTTAATTGTCAGTAATATGCCTCACAGCAAGGGTCAGTTGGCATTTCTGTGTGGAGTTTGCATGTTTTCCCCGGGTGCTCCGGTTTCCACCCACAGTCAATAGACATGCGATATAGATGAATTGGATAAAACTATATTAGCCGTAGTGTATGAGTGTGTGTGTAAATGCGAGAGTGTATGGGTGTTTCCCAGTACTGGGTTGCAGCTGCAAGGGCATCTGCTGCGTAAAACATATGCTGAAATTGTTGGTGGTTCATTCCGCTGTGGCGACCCCTGATAATTAAGGGATTAAGCCGAAAGAAAAGAATGAATGTCCCTGGGAATATCATTAGTGTGAAAAGGTACAAAAGTTTTTTGCCATCATACTGTCTCAAAGCATTCATTTAATCTAGAAACTGCAGTTAAACATATGTTCTAGTACGTTTTTGTGGTGTCATAGAAATGTATGCTGAAGCACATATTTCCAATGAGCCTGTGTTGCGTTATTTATTCCAAATGCAGATTTGCTTCCTGATGGCAATATTTCATATCCTAAACCTCAGCGAAGCAAATACATGTCATTAGCTTCAGAGGAAAAGCGTGATTTTGCGCTGACTTTGTGCAATCGGCTTTAGGCAGATCCTGGAAGCGAAGCTTGACAGTTTCCCTCTAGACTGATCATGATTGAGCGGCCTTTCTGTTTGCTCCAAAGATCCTTAATAAAGCATTCTGGTGTCTAATATCTTTGCGAGTAAGGCTTAGTGTCTTCTTATTGTCATAAATCCAGCCAGATGCCAATTAAATATGAGTCATATTTCTTAGACAGTCTTGCCTGACAGCTGTAAATGATTCATCCCTTAAGCGCGTGTGTGTTATGCTGATGGCAGCACTTTGTATTCATCAAAGTTTTCACTTTTTCACTTTATGCGCACTTGTACTCTCTTAATATCCATAAGACAGTTTGGAGCTGTTAGAGATTTTTATTGGAAATGTTATTATGTTAATTAAACTACTATCCAGAAGTGATTTGTTCATTAAGCTTCCTTTTAATTTTATAATCGTGTTCGGTATACCTCCGTGAATTTGGCACCCCATAAAAACAAATAAACCCCAAAACTATGCCATTCGTTTGTGCTACATTTGTGCTGATTTGTGCCGCAAAAACGAACGTTTGTGCTGGTTTGGGGTCTGAGATATTAAGCATTATTTTTTTGACTGTGTGACGTCACTTTCCACCCCATGTTGCTCAAATGACTTCAAACCAGCACAGGTCGTTTGTGCTCGATTTGTGCTGGTTTGTGCCGTTAAAACAAACACTGTATCTGTTTTCCTCCTTTAGATATAAGATAAATAGCGGAGAGTGACGTCGCGCCTCCCGCAGTGTTTTGATTAGACAATATCTAAACAATAAACATAGATGCATTGTTTATTTTAACAGCACAAACCAGCACAAATCCAGCACAAACGAATGACACCAGTTTTGTGCGATTTAGACAACCTGGGGAGGAGAGTGGCGTCACGACTTCCGAAATATTTTAATTATATCTAAACAATGAAAATAGATAAAGTGTTTGTTTTAACGGCACAAACCAGCACAAATCCAGCACAAACGAATGACACCAGTTTGGCGCGATTTAGAGGAAATGGGGTGGAGAGTGACGTCACGGCTCCCGAAATATTTAGCTTATATCTAAAGGAGGAAAACAGATACAGTGTTTGTTTTAATGGCACAAACCAGCACAAATCGAGCACAAACGACCTGTGCTGATTTGAAGTCATTTGAGCAACATGGGGTGGAAAGTGACGTCACACGGTCAAAAAAATAATGCTTAATATCTCAGACCCCAAACCAGCACAAACGTTCGTTTTTGCGGCACAAATCAGCACAAACGTAGCACAAACGAATGGCATAGTTTTGGGGTTTATTTGTTTTTATGGGGTGCCAACTTCACGGAGGTGTTCAACCTTTCCAAGAGGGAGCTATAGTTCAAATAGTTTTTATTTTATTTCTGAAAACAGAAGTGATTTGTACATTGATAAAAGGTCCTAATATCATAAGACAGCCTGTAGCTATTAGATATTGTTAAGAAATGTTTTTTTGTTTTTAAAAATGTTGACTATATTTTATCATTTTAAATGCAGAGTTGATTTGCAAATTATTTATTTTAATAAATATTATAAAATAACTATGTCCATGAGAATGTATATGGCTTAATTGTCCAATAGTTTCATTTTATTTTTAACATAGAGCATTTTCATTTATTCATTCATTCAGTTTTTTTTTCGGCTTAGTCCCTTTATTAATCTGGGGTCGCCACAGCGGAATGGACCGCCAACTTATCCAGCATATGTTTTACGCAGCGGATGCCCTTCCAGCTGCAACCCATAACTGGGAAACATTCATACACACTCATATACTACGAACAATTTAGCCTATCCAATTCACCTATAGCACATGTTTTTGGACTGTGGGGAAAACCGGAGCACCCGGAGGAAACCCATGCCAACACGGGGAGAACATGCAAATTAATATTTTGATTGTATAATAATAATAATGTCCATAAGACAATATGGTTAGATATTATTATTATTTTCATTCATTTATTTTCTTTTCAACTTAGTCCCTTTATTAATCCGGGGTCGCCACAGCGGAATGAACCCAACGTATCCAATTCACCTGTACCACATGTCTTGGGGGAAACCGGAGCACCCGAGGAAACCCACGCGAACACGAGGAGAACATACAAACTTCACAAAGAAATGCCAACTGACCCAGCCGAGGCTCGAACCAGCGACCTTCTTGCTGTGATGCGAAAGCACTACCAACTGCGCCACCGCGTCGCCTATTATTATTTTAATAATTATTATTATTTTTATCTCTTACATATTGACTATTTAAATTATTTAACAAATACAGCATTGATTTGTATATAATAATAATAATAATAATAATAATAATAATAATAATAATAATAATAATAATAATAAAATATTGTACACTGTAATATTAATTATATTCATGGGCAGCACGGTGGCGTAGTGGGTAGCGCTGTCGCCTCACAGCAAGAAGGTAGCTGGTTCGAGCCTCGGCTGGGCCAGTTGGTATTTCTGTGTGGAGTTTGCATGTTCTCCCTGTGTTCGTGTGGGTTTCCTCCGGGTGCTTCAGTTTCCCCCACAACTTTAAAGACATGCAGTATAGGTGAATTGGGTAGGCTAAATTGTCCATAGTGTATGTGTGTGAATGAGAGTGTATGGATGTTTCCCAGTGATGGGTTGCAGCTGGAAGGGCATCCGCTGCATAAAACACATGCTGGATAAGTTGACGATTCATTACGCTTTGGCGACCCCTGATTAATAAAGGGACTAAGCCGAAAAGAAAATGAATGAATATATATTGAGTACGGGAATCAGTGGATTTGGATAACAAAGTGATGCCACATTATTAAAAAATTACTCATGACTAGGGCCAGACAAAATCTGCAGACATTTTTGCTATTTCTGCTGAGAATTTTTATAAAAAATGTGCAGATTTAGACAGAATGATTTTAGGAGCATAATAACTAATCATAACTTAGTATATGAAATAAAAAATAATAATTGTTTTACTTTTTTTTAATCTTTACAATGCAAATCCAAGCAGATCCACTTAATTGGTAAACAAAGCAAGTCTCTCATATAATATAACTACTAAAATATTACTTCACAAACTGTAAATATTTTCAAATATTCCAAACAATTTTCAGTTAGTGTACGCATAAATTGTGACATAATTCAAATGCAATTTCCATTATTTACATAATTAAATTTGGGTGTTATTATTCAGAAACCACTTAAAGATAAACCCAGCATTAAACAATCTATAAATGTAAGTAAAGAATCTATAAATGTGTAAATATCAGTGTTTTTCTAACAACGAAAATCTCTACTTCTTTTATCGATGGCTCTACAGAACCACATCTTCATTATTTTTTAATGTTACGACTAGGCTCGAGCTGAGGAAAATAGTCGAGAGGGAAACTCGTCAACTTTATAAAGTCAAAGGACAGCCGACGGAATGAGAAAAGCACTCTGAAGTCCATCAACAAATGTGACTGTATTAGAAAACATCTGAAGCCCATTTGTATTTGTATTCAACGGGTTGCTGCTTAAATTGCAGCGATTAGTCAGACAATTTGCGTGCAGTGACATCTTTCAAAATGAAGTGTGGGAATTAGCTTCCTCTCATTACCACAGTAAAGGCGAAACGTAAAGGCCTGTCACAAACTACAGCTCTCGCTCGTGTCATCTGATGACTTCTCTAAATCATTCAATTGTCTGCCGAGAAGCGAGCCACACTTTGCATTATAGTGCTGAAATGAAATTATGTAAGCAAGTATGCTGTGTGAAATGAATTACAGTTATTTAAAGGTGAACTGTGAGATTTTTTTCATCATATTAAAAGGGATAGTTCACTCAAAAATGAAAATTCTGCCAAGATTTATTCACTCTTCCCTTGTTTTAAACCTGTTTGAGTTTCCTTTTTTTCTGTTGAACACAAATATACTAAATAATGTTTAAAGAAAAAAACAGCCATTGACTTCTATATATTTCTTGTTTCTACTATGGATGTCAACGGCTGCTTTTTCCAACATTCTTCAAGATATATATATTTTTTAGTTCAACAGAGGAAAGAAGTACTTGAGCAAAAGATGCATTCATTTATTTTCTTTTCGGTAGTATCTTATTATTCTGGGGTTGCCACAGCGGAATGAACTGCCAACTTATCCAGCATATGTTTTACGCAGCGGATGCCCTTCCAGCTGCAACCCAACACTAGGAAACATCCAATTTTGGCTTAATATGCAGAAGTTTTAGTATATTTAATGTTAAGTAATTCATACAATTTTCAATCTTAAATAAATTGATAAAACATGTAATAGTTCTATACTTTATCATAATATAATAAATAAATATAAAAAAATTTATGGACTGTACACACATAATTACATTAAAGTAAATCAGAAAACATTTGACTATATATTTATAGGTTTAAATATTTTAGGTCTTCTTATGTTATATTTGAGCACATTAATATTTCATCATTTGAAAAGAAATAAAATTAGGAAATATGAAAAATCTCTTTATATGTGTATATAAAACAATACAAATATAGAAAATGGTCTTATTTGACTTTTTACTTATTTGCTAAAGTGACAATTTAGTATTTTATTTAATATATGTCACAATCACCAGCGACCCAGCATGTGCAGATTGATGAAAGACAAATCTGTAACTTTAATGAATTACAAATGCCATCATGCACTTCACTCACACACCTGGCCCAGATCTCCCTTGATTGCAAACACACACAGCTGAAGCAGTTTAGAATTAATCATATGGACTATAAACACAGCACACACACACACATAATAGCACATGTACATTTGTAATTATGTACACAACCACTGTACATATACATTTGTAATTATTTTTATCTATCTGCACACTTCTGATTATTAATAGCAACCTGTACATATATCCATCTATTGTAAATCTCTGTTCATAGCTAATACAACCTGTATATAATGTCCATAGTACATCCATTTGTAAATATCACCATAGTTTTTCTATAACTGCACTTTATAACTTATACCTGTATCCTGCACTTGCTGCTATTGCACTCCTGGTTAGACCTAAACTGCATTTCGTTCCTTGTACTTGTACATGTGTAATGACAATAAAGTTGAATCTAATCTAATCTAATTATTGCTGAGTCTTGTTTTAGTTTCAGCACATCACGAAAGCATTTTCCTTGCCTTGTTTAACTGTGTTTTGACCCTTGCCTTGTTTTATCGTTTCTATTGATTCTTTGGCTCCTGTTTTTTGACTATGATCTTGAATTAGGCATGGGTCGGGATAAGATTCTGACGGTATGATAACCTTGGATAAAAATATCACGATTTCATTACAATTTAAAATGGCATCTTTGAATATCTTTTATGCTGGAGATACTGTTTTCCTTAAAAACGTAAAAAAAAAGCCTTACATACATCGTAGAAACGGTATAGCAGAATATTTTGACAGTTTTAAAACCTTGACTTTTCCAAACTGCGGCATACCTTAAAAATGGTTATCATCCCATGCCTATCTTGGATGACCTTCATGCTCCTGTTTGCTACCTTATTGACCGTAGCCTGCCTGAGTACTGTTCTTAATAAACTGCATGTGGATCCTCACCTCTGTTGTCCCAGACCCTTGCTTGACTACACAATTGTTTTAATAATTAGTTTTGAACAACTTTTTTTTTGGTCTTTGACATTGTGAGAGTACAAAATATTTTACTAGCTATTTTGCAAGATACTTAAAGGCTAATAATATTGACCTTAGTCGTTTATTTAAATTATTAAATAAAAACTACAGCCAAACTAAATATAAGACTTTCTCCAGAAGAAAAATATAACAAGAAATTACTGTGAAAACAATGTTCTTGCACTGTTAAACATCACTTGGGAAATATAAAAAAATATATATTTCTAAGGAGGGCTCATATTGTCTGCATATGTATTGTATATATAGATATACACAGTGCTTAATTTGTGAATTGCAAGGTCCAGGAACAGATCAGGGTAACGGATCCGGTATGATAACCGAGGATGGACAGGTGTTGCGCATGAAAGTGGAGAGTGGGGGGAGGGGGGGGGGTGTGTTGAGGGTTGGTGCGGTGGATGGCGGAGGGGTGTTGTGAACAAAAGTGAACGGGGTGGGGGTGTCGCAGATGAAAGTGAAGAGGGTTGGGGAGTCGCGGAAGAAAGTGAAAGTGAACAGCGGACAAGGGAGGAGGGCGGTTGAGGAGGGGGATCGGTAAAATGAGGCGCTCTATCAGATTTCAGAGGTGTGTTCCAGCACAAATTAAGCCCTGGATATAAAGTTGATGGCAAAATTATTAGTGAATTTTGTTTGTTCAAATATTTCCCAAGTTATGTTTAACAGAGAAATTTGTACAGTATTTCCTATAATATTTTTTCTTCTTGAGAAAGTCTTATTAGCTTTATTTTGGCTACAATAAAAGCAGTTTTTAATACTTTTTTCATTTTAAAGTCAATATTATTAGCCCCCTTAACCAATATTTGTTTTGTCTCCAGAACAACCTATTTTGTTTAGAAATGTGTTGAAAAAATCTTCTTCCCATTAAACCATAGGTCTCAAACTTGATTTCTGGAGGGCCGCAGCTCTGCGCAGATTTGCTCCAACCCTAATCAAACACAGTTGATCCAAATAATCAAGGTGTTCAAGACTACTAGAGGCTGTTAATCAGGTGTGAGTTGAAGGTGATTGAAGCTATATGCAGAGCTGCGGCCCTCCAGGAATTCAGTTTGAGACCATTGCGTTAAACAGAAATTGAAGAGAGAATATAGGCTAATAATTCAGAAGGGCTAATAATTCTGACCTCAACTGTATATCTTTAACAAGTTTTGGAGAACAGTTTTTTTGTACCCTAATTTATTTCATCATTAGTCAGACTTCAAGATCTCATGTTGCTCTTTCTTGCTCATACGTGTCATGTATGATTCACCCAGTGCTGGGCTGAACAGCATCTCTGAGTTGTTTTTCTGTCTGTATTGTGAATGAGGGAGACAGGTTTTGTGGGGGCCGCTGTGCTCCATCCGCGGGGTTCTTTGTGAAGCCGTAGAGCTGTGGGCTGTTTGAGGAGTGAGGGAGGGAGGGCGCTGAGACTCTCTGAGCATACAGAGGCGGCATTGACGACACTGTCAGGACTTTGGATCCGCGGATGGATAATGAAAGGTCTGCTGGTGCTTCTCTCCACCTCCTCATGTTATGACACCTTCCCCATCCGGACAGTGACAGATACTGTGCAAGCAATATAAACCAGTGCCAGAGCAACACCATAGTGGAACTCAGTATTAGAGATGCAGCGATCAACCAGACAGATTTTTTGTTGTTGTTGTTGCTTCTTTGTTGATGTGGTTTTTTTTTTTTTTCAAACTTTGACCTTCGCTTATTTTATGCTCCTGTGGTGTCTTTAAAGGGATAGTTTACCCAAAAATGAAAATTCTGGCATCATTTAGTTGTTGCTTTGTTTTTTGCGCTACGAGATTTTCTCTTCTGCTGCACACAAATGTAGATACTTTGAGAAATGTTGGAAACTTGTAACCATTGACTTCCATAGTATTTGCTTTTCCTGCTATGGGGGTCAATGGTTACAGGTTTTCAGCTTGCTTCAAAATATACTTCTTTGAAAACACTTCATAGAGTGTAATAAGGGAGTATATTTTCATTTTGGGTGAACTATAACATTAAAGAGACGGTTCATCTAAGAATAAAATTTTCCCTAATCATTTACTCACACTCAGGTGGTCCTAAATCAGCCTTCTGTTGAACAAATCAACATAGGCTCATTCTGAAAACGTAGCCCTAGAAGTACATATGGCTGCATTTCGTCGTTAAAACGAACGATACAGGGCGGTATGACGCCGTTCCTTTTCATGCTTACCAGCTGACCTCCTTACCTTTACCTTTCATGATTACCTCCATGGATGGCTTTCCCGCTGTTACCAGTTTGTCCAGCCAAAAAATTAAATAAACAAGTAAATAACAGGGTGATAATGGGGTAAAATCAGAAAACAGGGTAAAAATCAGTAGAGGGCTTTTCTTTTTTTGATTGCTTTTCAAAATACTGTCGGTTGGGTTTAGTGAAGGAGGAGGGCGGGTCAGTCAGTCAGACAGTCAGTCAGACAGCCAGTCGACAGCGGCCTCTGGTGGATTTACGTGAGAACAGCAGGCACAAATGCCACTCACAAGAGAAATTTAAGATCTCAAAAAGAATACACAGCGGCCTCGCGGTGGATTCGCGAAAACAAAAACAGCAAAAAAAAAACGTACCTCCTGGGACGTATTTGATGCTCTCCAGAAATGTATATAGCGGTACGTTTTCAGAATGAGCCTAGGTTGACACAAATCTATATTCTGAAGAATGTTGGAAAAAAGCACCCATTGATATAACTGTTAAATGCGAGAAATACTGTACGTTTCTAAAACGTCTCGGTAGGTTTCTAAAAGTTACCTAAAAGTAAAAATTATTTGTTACAATCTCTGTATAATGAATATAAAATACCAGCACATCTGATTTGTTTCCAGCACTAACCCAGAAAACGCATTTATTCTTGCAGGTCTTTTAGGTGCCACCTACTGGCAGAGAGTACATTCGCATTTGTTTTATGGTGTAATACCACAGAGCTGAAGTAAAATCATTTTTACCTGCAAAAAATCATTCAACTTCACGTTTCGAAATTATACATTCATTCATTCATTTTCTTGTCGGCTTTGTCCCTTGCGGGGTCGCCACAGCGGAATGAACCGCCAACTTATCCAGCACAATTTTACGCAGCGGATGCCCTTCCAGCCGCAACCCATATCTGGGAACTTCCACACACACATTCACACTCATACACTATGGATAATTTAGCTTACCCAATTCACCTGTACTGCATGTCTTTGGACTGTGGGGGAAACCGGAGCACCCGGAGGAAACCCACGGCAACGCAGGGAGAACATGCAAACTCCACACAGAAACGCCAACTGACCCAGCCCAAGGTTTGAACCTGCGACCCAGCGACGTTCTTGCTGTGAGGCAACAGCACTACCTACTGCGCCACTGCGTTGCCCCTGAAATTATACATTCTTATTTAAGTTATTTTAATGTTAAAAATTATTGTTGTTTTTTTTGAGAGAGAAACTTCTCCCCCAGATATTGGAAACTACATACAATGTAAAAAGCAGTTAGTTACTTTACTTAAAAATGAGTGAATACATTGCCTTAAAAGTGACAAGTTGACTTTATTTTTAAAAAGTGTGTAAACCAATTGTCAGTTGACTTAACTTAAGCTTTATAATTATGCGCATCGTTTACTTGTTTAACAATTTTATGGCAACGGGTTTACTCACATTTTTAAAATGAAGTCAATTATTAGCTTTTTTTTCACTCTATCAATAATAAATAGTATGTGCTATTTACATAAAAAAATAGTGGTAACACTATTGCACAAATTATTTTTAAGTAGTTTTCAAGACTTGATTTTTCAATTTTTTGAATCATGTGAAAATTACTAAATTTTTTGAGTGATAGATGATGATTTTAATATTAATGGAATGTACCTTTTTAATTTAAGCAAGTCCACCACAATTTACTCATATTTATTCATTAAAATTGCTCATTCATAAAAAGTAAAATATATAATTTATAATGAAATACACAATCCATTTTTTGCCAAACATTCTATTGTTCCACTGATAACAAAACCGTACGTACAATTAGGTAAACCTATTTAGAGTTTACAGCAGTTTCAAGTTCTGAAAACGTGCTTTATCCAGTAATTTTTTACTCTGTGCATACACAAACTTTCATTTGTAGGAAATAGGAATAGTCACATTTTAGACAAAATCTGACAGAATTTGTGTATTGCATAACATATAAATCCAGTATAAAAGCTGTATCTCAAAATATTAGCAACACAATCAAATCAATCAATGTAGTAAAAATTGACCAAGAGGTTGTAGCAGTGGATTTGTGTCAGAAACGTAATATAAGTTTATTTTGGGGTGATTTTAATTTGGGGAATATTTGTATAAATGCAGTTCAGCAGTTCTAAACAGATTTTCCAAGAAAACCATGACTCGCTCATCCTCCAAGACAATGCAGAAGTCCTCATGATTGGTCATCCCTCTGGCAGACAGCAATTCTCTGTTCCTCTGTAGTCTCACACTGTAAAACAAACATTACATTTATTATTATGAAATTATGCAATTATAGATTTCATGTTTTTAAGGTTTCCTTACAGCTTTTCATATCCATAGCTTTTATGCAAAGACTTCAGGAAATAAACTATATGCGTGTCTCTGAACAGTAATTCTCCAAAATGTTTGAGTAGACAGTGCTGGCGTATGACAGCATAAAACTAAGCTCCTGAACATGCTATTGAGTTACATGAGCTAGCTATTGAGCTAACAAGCTACATGAACAGTACATCTATTTCCTGAAAGAGTTTATTTAAGACAATAAAATAAACAATTATATGCTTACCTCTTAGCATGCGCACTGTTGATCTGCTCCTTCAAAATGTCGTCTGATCACTGCCGTTGTTGAGATCCAAATGCAAACATCTTAATCAAATCCACATAATTGAGTGAATTTTCTTAAAATAAATATGAAGCCATCTTTCCTCAATTTTATTAGCTTAATTTATTATTATTAGCCTAATAATTGCATCAGTTTGCTTAAAAAATAAGTGAAATTTATATCTTGATTTTATTAGCAAAACCTTCTTAATATTTTATAATAAATCTAGAATATTATTTTTGTTTAAAGAAAATTATTTTTAATGATCACATCAATTTTTTTTAATGAAAATTACAAGCCTCAAGATCCACTTTTTACAGTGTATCAATAACAGACATTAAAGCAAAAATCAGTAAGAATTGAATATCAAGATAATGTGATTTAGAGAAGAAATGGTGGTACACTGCACTTGCCGATGTCACGAAGTTGCATGTGGGGGGTTACAGTATGTAGTCTGTCCCGGAAATAGTGTTTTCAGTTTGGATAAAGTCACAGAAGCTGAGCATATGGAGTTCACCATATGCTTGGCACCAGCGTTTTGAACTCACATCAAGAGCAAGTCATTATGAATGTACAGCTGCTCTGTTTTGTTGTTTAATATACAGTAGAAGGTTATTTTATTTTTAAATATGCTGACAACTAAGGTTAATTTCACAAATCACAGTTTCTCAGAAAGGATGGAAAATAATTCTGACATTTTAGTATACATGTTTGATCTTATGTATGTATCCAGGTCTATGTATTTGAGAGTTTCGAAAAATCGACCAAGGTATAAAATCTTTACAATATTTGCAATTATTAAAATATAATATAATATAATATAATATAATATAATATAATATAATATAATATAATATAATATAATATAGGTGACGCGGTGGCGCAGTAGGTAGTGCTGTTGCCTCACAGCAAGAAGGTCGCTGGTTCGAGCCTCGGCTGGGTCAGTTGGCGTTTCTGTGTGGAGTTTGCATGTTCTCTCCGCGTTCGCTTGGGTTTCCTTGGGTGCTCCGGTTTCCCCTACAGCGGTACAGGTGAATTCGATTCGGTAGGCTTAAATTGTCCGTAGTGTATGAGTGTGAATGAGTGTGTATGGATGTTTCCCAGAGATGGGTTGCAGCTGGAAGGGCATCTGCTGCGTAAAACATCTGCTGGATAGGTTGGGGGTTCATTCCGCTGTGGTGACCCCTGATTAATAAAGGGACTAAGCATTTGGATATAATATCATTCATTCATTTTCTTGTCGGCTTAGACCCTTAATTAATCTGGGGTCGCCACAGCGGAATGAACCGCCAACTCATCCTGCATATGTTTTACACAGCGGATGCCCTTCCAGCTGCCACCCATCACTCTGAAACATCCATACACTCTCATTCACACACATACACTATGGACAATTTTAGCTTACCCAATTCACCTATACCGCATGTTTTTGGACTTGTGGGGGAAACCGGAGCACCCGGAGGAAACCCACGTGTACATGGGGAGAACATGCAAACTCCACACAGAAACGCCAACTGACCCAGTCGAGGTTAGAACCTGCGACCCAGCAACCTTCTTGCTGTGAGGCGACAGCACTACCTACTGCGCCACTGTGTCGCCATAACATAATATAATATAATATAATTTAAATTTATTTAATTTTTTTTCTACATTTGGCATTTACATCTACATTTTAACACTGTAAAGTATTTAGCTTATTTTGTCCCATTTGTTCATTTTAATACTTTATTGGAGTTATAAAAAGTAATTATGACAGATTTCTCTGTGAAAATATAATAAGCTAATAAATTAGATTTGTCGAAATTATTTGTGACGCTTCACCTTTAAAAAACACGTGTGTCACAATTTCTTTGATATTGCCCACAATAATTTGCACGTTAGAGTGAATTCCATTAGAACTACAAATGCGGGTGAAAAGTGTAAATACACTACAAACATCATGGACGCACGAGACCAACCGTCAAGTAGAGAGGCTTCTGTAAAGATGTTTGTATGACTGTTAATTCATATCTAGCCCATTGGAAGATATTTAAATAGCATTTTCTGTGTTATATTTCATCTGCAACAACAATACTGAACTTATATAAAGACGTGTTTGAACATTAACATTCATTCATTCATTCATTTTCTTTTCGGCTTAGTCCCTTTATTAATCTGGGTTCGCCACAGCAAAATGAACCGCCAACTTATCCTGCATATGTTTTACGCAGCGGATGCCCTTCCAGCTGCAACCTATCACTCTGAAACACCCATACACTCTTATTCACACACATATACTATTGTCGTATTTCACGTAGGTTGTCATTTGTCGAGTTTGTCAAGCCCCACTTTGGGGCCTTTTTCGTAAGCTCCCCGGCGGTTGTCATTTGTCGTGATTGACGACCTTCTCATCAATGAGGCAATATCAGACAGGAGGTTTTTGGATATCAGAAATAAAGACTTTATTCTCACATAATAAAGCCTGAGAAAGTGCAGAGCAGAGCATTGCATCCCCACTCTCTCTTTACACTGTCCCCCACACTTTCTAAAGTCTCTGTGCTTTTACAATACAATTTATAAAGGTTTTTTGACACACCCCTTGGTGTCTCTTTTTAAACATCTGACCATCATTGAAGATGTCTTACTCAGGTGGCTCTGTTATTTTTGGTTTTCTGCCAGCTGGCTAATGTCACCAGAGATGTCACAGGTCTCAGCAACTGCTTTGACACCAGAGCATAGATGCAAAAGAACTAATTGGTTACATACATTGTCATGATAGCATAACTGCATAATATGTTACTCTCCTGAATGCTTCTCACACATATAACTTCATATGCTTATTTAACATATATTATCAGTACTTTACATATTCAGAATCAGTCGGCTCAGAATCAGTTATTACACAACTTACACTCAGACATACCTCAGTATTTTTACCCATGCACTGGCATGTTGCAAACACCCCTAGAAGACCCTTAAAGAATAAACTGCTTTCACACTGAGAGAATAAATAAAATCTTCTTCACTATGGACAATTTTAGCTTACCCAATTCACCTATAGCCTACCGCAGTTTTTGGACTTGTGGGGGAAACCGGAGCACCCGGATGAAACCCACGTGAACATGGGGAGAACATGCAAACTCCACACAGAAATGCCAACTGACCCAGCCGAGGCTTGAACCAGCAACCTTCTTGCTGTGAGGTGATAGCACTACCTACTGCGCCACTGCGTCGCCGGACATTAACATCTGAATGCATAATTATCCAAAAACATGAGGAGATTTCTCTGCATGAAAGACTAATCTTGAATGGGAGATTGACCTGCTGCTGCTTTTCCAATAAGGTAGGAAATTAAATATGAAAGAAATGTGGATGATTGACAGGGCTCATAACCAAGCAGCACAATGATCTGTAAACGAGGAAGTATGTCCCAAAGCTTGTATACTCTTCTATTACACACTCAAAAATATATATTTTTCCTTCTCACAAAAAAGTACTTACTTTTAGGGCGTACTATACTGTAAATATGTGAATTGGGACGCATCATGGACACTTTCACGTCAGCAACGGAACATTTCCGGGCCTCCACGAGAAGAAATATGTAAATAAGCGACTTGATAATAGATGTTTTTAGCTCAAATATACTTCCATATATTTTGGCAGAGGAATGACAATTCAAATATCAATTATATGTTAATATGGAATATTAATCGAGGACATCGTTTTTTCTCAATCTTCCTCAACTTCTGGTAAGCAGTTTTTAATGTGTCTGCGTACGTGCGTGTGTGTGTGTATGTGTATGTGTGATGTTTGGCAAAATGACAGCAATTATTTCCCTGCAGCAATCAGTGTAGTGCTGTTGATTAAATTATGTAAGCTTTAATGTGGGTTCTTTAAAAAAAAGATCATCTTTGAAAGAAGGAAGAGTTGCTGTCAGTAATTTGGATGCACTTTTTATCCTTTGCCCCTGGAGATGTTCTCTAATTGAAACAGCCTTGTTCACCAAAACAAATAACTTTCCTTCAGTGCTCGCTATCACTCAGCGCGACTACGTAAATGGTGTTTATCAAACTATTTTGAACACCTTCTACAATTTAATGTCCCTCGTTTATCAATAGCTGACAGAATAACAGATCTTATGGAATTCAGCCATGGCTCCATCCATTCAGTCAGCATCCGTCATCACAATTACACTCGGTGTGGCTTCAGTATAATGCATTTGTCAATATTCGTTTCATATACGTTCTTTTACTAGTCGTAGCAGATATTTACTGGATTACCACATCGCAAAAATATTAATTCATAGTAAATAATATGTAACAGGCAATTCAATCATAGCTTAACGTTAAAACAGATGTCATAACATTGTTTATCAATATGTGGACCTTTTTGTATTATTGGAAGCTATGGAAAAATATATACAAATATAAAACAGGAAATAGGAAATAGGTTAGGATGTTTACATCCCTCAAAATGATATATAGTAAAGCGCTTGAATTAATGTTGTGGTAATTCTATATGGTAATACAACAATAAACAAACTACCCAATATTGTACGTTTTTACTACACTGTAAAACCCAACAGGCTTTATCAAATGAAATGATTGTAGTTAACTCAAAATTTACTGAAAGTTAATTCTACTCATTTGAAAAGTTTTGAACTCAGTGTTGAAGGTAATGATTTAATTAAATACATCATTACTTCAACTTAAATGGAGTAAGTTCACAGTACTCATATTGATTAGTTTTTTTTAACTCAAATGGTTTGAGTTACCTTAACTTTTTGGGTTTTACAGTGTGTACTATGTATATTATATTTCAATGCACCACATTTCACTAGTTAAAAACCTCAGTATAGCTTACTACAGTTTTTATTTGTTAATCTGATCACTACAGTTAATACTAGGGCTGCACGATATTAGAAAAAAAAAATTCTGCGATATATATTGCGATATAAATACAATTTTACCAGATGAATTGAATAGACCTATTTGGAAACAATGCATTAATTTTCAATCGATTGTCATGATTTTGTAGGGGAACAAATCATGCATGAAATTTAATATGCAAATATAAGAATGAAATAAACAGTGCTTTATGGTTTTCAGGGTACAGTCAATTCGTATTCAGGTACAGAAATAGAAAAAAAGCTACATTTAAAATAACACTGCCAAGACATTCCTGTTCAGACAGTTCAATAAAATTATTTTTTATTAAATATTGTGAATGGTCTTAGTGCTTAAAAACGTGCAAACAAAAAACTCCATTAAGGTTAAACAGTAACTCCACAAATGTCATGTATTTGGAACTGTGGCTATATAATTCCAATATAATAAGTTATACAATAGTTCTGTCTGGTTCTTGAATCTGATTGGCTGATAGCCGTGCAATATTCTGCCAGTAACAGCACTCGTGCCGCCTCTTCAACCTTCACTCTTGTGTATTACTCCACCCACATACAGCAACAAGCAGAGGACACTCTACAGCAGGGGTGCTCAACCCTGCTCCTGAAGATCGACCTAACTGCTGAGTTCAGCTCCTACCCTGATCAAACACACCTGAACCAATCAATTAGAACATGAGAAGCACTTGATAATTACAGGCAGGTGTGTTTGATATGGGCTGCAACTGAAAACTGCAGGAAGGTCGATCTCCAGGAATAGGGTTGAGCAGCCCTGCTCTGCAGTTTGACAAATATTGCTGCTGTTGGGCAACATAATGTACTTTTGAGGCGTTTTTAGTTGAGAATGTTTGTTTAGATTGCAACTATGCAGTTTATTTATACGGAAAGTGCCTATTTTAAAATGTTTATAATTTCTGAGAGACAGCGCGTCGGCGGCCATTAGCCTGTCTTTGAGTAGACCAAAGACGTTGTCCATCCACAAGATGGCAACAGAGACCGCATAATAAGCCCTTAGAAGATAAAACAGCGTAATTTCTAACTACAACTGATCAAATCAGGTAAGTGATATTCTAAGTCAATCTCTCTTTTGTATGTTGTGGTGCTGTATTTATACCACATAATTGTAGTGTGTGAGATGGGACTCACATATCAGGAATGTGTGTTGTGTTGGCAGAAAGAGAAGAAAGGCCTGCATGTGTTTAGGGTTTTTCCTTATCGCAAACACAACAGCAATGTGGTAGTAATTGTGCTGCTTTTTTCAGGGTTAATTATTGTGATATACAGATTGCAACAGAGAAATACTGTAGACTGTAATAGACTGTAATACTGTGGGAAGAAATCACTGGAGACTGATTCATGCCAGTCAGCTTTATGATCCTAAAATGTCAGCAAAATCATGTTTTGTCATCACTTTAGACATTACACTAGAGAATCATTCAAATGCTAGCTATAAAGTGACGTTGGTGAATTAGTAATGGCTTCTGCTGTTCTGACGTCAGCTGCAGATGTGAATGAATTTTGAGAAATAGTTGGCGTGAAGATGCAATGTAAATTAAATTCAACAAAATGCATTAAAGGGACCATCTAAATAAAGTAGTGGTGGGCCGTTATCGCTGTTAACGTGCTGCGTTAACGCAAGACACTTATCGTGCAATAAAAAAAATATCGCTGTTAATCTATTCTTAAAGTTGGGTTGGGAGCTGGGTCTATTCTATGCAAGCTATGATGACTTTCACCTTGATATTTTAGCGCGGATGTATACCTGACCGGTGAGCCGTCTGACAAAATAGTGCCCTTCTGAATCAAATCAGCAGGATGCCCTTCTGGATCTTTCACTTACTTCGAAGACACTACTGACTACACTTGCATGGACATGTGTAGTCTAGTTATTTGCCTTAATAGACAATAATATAATGAAGGTGTTTACGCGAAGTGCTTTTATGTAGGAGTTTCCTGTAATTTTGGGGGACTTTAACTGCAGTTCGGCAGTTTTACCTTCACTCATGAACATTTCATTTATGCCCCCGTGACAAACTGTGGCATTAGACGCAAATAAGGAGTAAGGACTGGTGAGAGTGTTATGGAATTTAATAAAGCCGAATGGAAAGAAAAAAACTTCCGCATTATGCGATGTGTGTGTGTGTGTGTGTGTGCGGTCCTTTACTGACAGCTGCGTGTGTGGATCTTGTCGTAAAATTTGGCGAAAAGTCCTACATGACGGTAATAGTTTGATTGCGGTGTTTACTTCAATAATGCCACTAATATATGCATACTCCACGTCTTAATTCCATTTCCCTTTAGTTCAGTTATGACTTCGGATTAAGGTAATCAAAAATCGCTGTTTGGAGCTTATGTAGGCCTACAGTTCAAAATTCATGTTTAACTGAATAAACAGTTAGAAAATACAAGTACATCTTATTGAACATCATTTATTTTCATCACCAATTATCAGAGTAGAACAGTTTCTCAAGCAGTTTGTGATGCATTTTGGAAACAGGAGATGAGCCCCTGGTCTAATGCGCCACCTGGCTTGAGAAACCCGTTCTCAAAGACTTATTATTTGGGTAGCACACATATTCTGAATGCCTTCGGCAGAATTCAAATGAGCCATTTTAATCTAGATTAATCTAGATGAATTCCAAGATTACAGTGAGATTAATCTAGATTAAAAAAAGGAATCTATGCCCACCTATAAAATAAAGTGATACCAAGTGTTGTACTTTTTACATACAGTATGATATATACTACATACAGTATAATATACACTCTACTATTAAAGTGAGTTTTAGAAAAAAAAAAAAAAAAAAACGCTATATTGTTGACCTTAAATGACTATAGTATTTTTTTAATATGGATTGCAGGTAATTTGTTTGCTTTCTGAGCTTTGAAAGACATGTTTACTTAACAGGACTCCACCATATGTTTCAGAATTATGCAAATCTCAAATGCGCCTCATTAGTTCTGTGATTTGGCTCAAAGTGATTTTTCATCATGGCCAAACACAAGTTCACTAGTTTCCATGAGTCATATTTATGAATTACTCCATCCCCAAGAGCAGCCAGATTCCCAAGAGAGAGAAAAAAAGTGAAAAATTGTACTGTTGCTTCAGTTAATGTTTTCCAGCTGGAAATGGCAACCGTCAGTAAAGCGAGACACTCAGACATCAGAGAGATGTGTGTGTTTACTTCACATGCATGTGTTTACCTGAACAGCTTTTTGATGAATATGTGCATTTTCCTTTGAATAATAAAATATGTGATAAACTATTATAACTTTTTCAAATGGCAAATTGGATGGTTATTTTTAATGTTAGAATTAGGGCTGCACGATTTTGGAAAAAACTGACATTGGGATATTTTCTTTTTCGCGATACATACAGCAGGGAAAATAATTATTAAGCACATCATATTTTTTTCCTAGGAATAATATTTCTAAAGGAGCTTTTAACATGGAAGTGAACCAGATTTTGGTAAAAACCCAAACGATACAAACATAAAAATTAGGGTTGGGCGATGTTGACAAATTTGGCATTGTACGATGTCGAATGTGAACATCGGCGATGGACGATGGTATCGTCGTCGTAGGCGGGGGTCTTTGTTGTTAAATATCAATTAATTCATAACCAATTTAATAATTGTAGCCTATCGTTTTCACTACCTGACCCACATGGTCTTTGCTTTACCCATAACCAAACCATAAATAAATAAAGTTATACATAAATTACCACCTGTCAATCACTTTTTTTCTGCGGGACTCTGGCATGATCAGGCGGAGTGATCTGTGTCATAATAGGCTCGTTTGAGGTGGCCAAAATCTGCGCAGAATTGATCACCGGTGATCACCGCAAGATGCATGCCGGTTAGAAATGTGTCCGAGTTGCGTCCGCCTGGCTCTGATGTCACGCTGACGTGCGCCAAAAAACTCTCGCGATCGCGAGGCGGGAACCTCGGATTGAGCAGTCGGCAGCAGTTGCTCTCAAAAGACTGCGCCCACTAAAAGCATCATGGGAAACGGCTGGCTGACGACACAGCTGAATGCTCATTGGATGAGACTGACAAACTACACGTTATTCCCTATGTTGTTTTTACTAAGATTTGTCCTGGCTTTGTTGTATACCTTTTTTGTATTTTCGTTGATAATGAAAAAAAAGCCATAAAGAGCATCACATATGTTTATTTATTTAGATTTACACGCAAACAAAAACAAAACACACCTTTGTAAAAACATAATGTGACCTGTCTAACATAACTAAATGTTACATATAAATAATTAGGATGTGCATGTGCTGTATTTTATTTCTCTCTCAGATTAAAGTCCTGTTTGTTGTCATTTTCACTTTTTTGTATGTTTGTGTGAGGTTTGTATTGTAATTTTTATGCAATGTTATTCCATGAAAGTCAATCCAAAACATGCATATATGCATACATGAGGTAATCAGACTGTTTTGCCATTATGCCTCATCTTTGTGTGGTTTTATAAGAGAAAGGGCTGTAGTAAAGAAAACAAACACACACACACACATATATGTGAAGTCAAAAGTTATGTTTAATAGATCAAGAGCATGTTCCCAGTATTTCCTACAGCCTATAGTTTTTATTCTGGAGAAAGTCTTGGGCTGTTTATTTTAGTCTGGCTGGAGTGAAAGCTGTTTATAGGCCTAATAAACATGTCAATATATTTAGCCCCTTTATAATTTATTTATGTCTGCAGAACAAACCACTGTTGTCCAATATCTTTCCTCATTTATCTTTAACATAATTAATCTATAGTGAACTCTTTAAATTGCACTTTAGGCTGAATACTAGTATCTTGCAAAAAAAACTGTATGTAAAATATATAATATAATACTGTCATCATGGCAAACACTAGAAACAAAGAGTTAGTAGAAATTAGTTTATAAAACTGTTGAAAACAAAATCTGTTAAACAGCATTTTACATATTTGATGCAATACCATTTTTTAAACTTCACAAGAGGGCTTATAATTTTGTCTTTAGTTGTATTTCCCTTTATACCTTCTAATGCCCTCTATAGAAAGTCTGAAATGACTATAGAAATGGATCACTTGTTTAATAAAATGCCAAATTCTAGGGACATTCCTAGCGAAACAAATAAACAAACATTTGTCATGACCTGTCACTCAAAAGCATCTTGCTAAAGCTGCTTAATTTATAATGTAGCCAAATTAGATGTCTTGAAAGCTTTCTTGCTGTATAAGCTGTTCATTTTGACATTCTTTTAACATTTACCACTGTTAAATATACAGATTTATATTTTAAATAAACCTTTTTAAGTAATGAGCTGTTCATCTTCTGTGATTGTGACCCTCTTTTTGTAAAAACAGTGATATTTCAATTGCATCCACTCCCACATTAAAAAATACTATAGTAATTTATAGGAATACTGTAGTGTTTTTGAACCATATTATAATAGCCTATTTAAATTCTATAGTTGCTCTGGTATCACAACAACTAAACATAACCCAATACTGAAAAAACATGCTCAAAAACACTAGAATATTTACTATAAATCACCATAGTATTTTTTCATGAGGTCATTCGTCCGCGATAGAAAACGCGAACGCGATCTCCACCACTGGTGACGTTTCCAGGTGGGAAAACGGCGAGATTCGGGAGGTGTCCGACTTCTGATGTATTTTCTGAGCCCTCCTCTTACTGCAGCTGCCTGCTCTCGTCTACAATGCAGTCAAGGCGAGGCGCACCTCAAACGAGCCTAATGCCTTTTCCCCACAGCTGGTGGCGGAGACGAGACGAGAGTTCGTTTGGAGTTCACTGTAATTTGTATTGTGATTAATGATAACTTACATATGTTATTATTATTATGAGGACATAATAACAAGTAAAGATGCTAGAGCTCGACCGTTTTGGTCACACTTGCGCCTGATATTTTATGCGACCGAAAATATGTATTTGAAAGCATTTGTGCTAGTGCATACATTTTTACCGTGCGACCTGTTTTCACTGCAAAATCATCACAAGCGTGCGCGGATTTAGGAGACATTTATGCAGAATGCATCTTTGCACCTAAAGACACCAAACGCCGCGCTCAGGAACAGATTAAAACAGTTGTCATGTGAACTTGCTGAAGTACAAAAGCCTGCAATGCTTGCCCCGCCTTTGTGCTCTTCCTATTGGCCCACTCCGCTAGAACTGAACGCGAATGGATTGGTTAATATCAGCTGTCAATCACTCAGTCAACGCCTTCTGCCTTCACATGACAGGAGCAACAGCCGCGGAAATGTGACGCGCTGAAGATGAGAGAATGAAAATAACACTGACAGATTTAGTTTTAGAAACCACCTAAAGTTAAATAATGACACATCCTATTAATGATCATGTGCTGAATGTTAATCCACCATTTACACTTTTCCAAGAGTGGAGAAAAGACTTCCAGTGGCTTCAAGTCCGCTATGAAGATAACTAAAGCATTCACTGTAAAGTCTGTGGGACGGGGTTTACAGGTAACAGCGTTTACCAGTGAATCTACACATAAGCGCGAGAGGTCCTGTATAATCCTCACGATGTATTTAATCCTCACGATGCTGTCAGTGCAAACAGCAGCTATAAGTATAATATAACACAGCTCATGAAAAGACCGTTATTGCTATTAAGATGACATGCAAATATTAAGTTATATATCAATATACATGTGGGGCGGGGCGATGGATCACGATGCCGGCTCAGTATCGTGAAGTTTATCAGCCATCGGCGATGGACGATGACATCATCTATCGGCCCAACCCTAATAAAAATAAAACAAAACAAAAAATCTGAAAAATGACTTATGTGTAGTAGCAGTGAAATGACACAAGGAGAAAGTGCTGAACTACTGAAACTTATTTAATAGCTTTTTTGGTGATGGCAGCTTAAAGACCCCTCTCATATGGAGAATGAAGTCACATGAATTGATCAGGTGTGAGCTTTCAACAGTGTGTAAAAATCTTGATGGTTCTGTGGGTCTCGTCTATCAAATCTGATCTTTTATTTGTATTTTATATTTAATTCACTTGGGTGATTGGCTGGGCCATTCCACAGCTTGATTTTCTTTCTCTGAAACCATTTCAGAGTTTCCTTGGCTGTGTTTTGGATTATTGTCTTGCTGAAATGTCCACACTGGTTTCATCTTCATCATCCTGATAGTGTAGATGTTGGACTGAAGCAGCTGATATTAGTTTACACTGAAGAAGGGCAGAGGGTTGCTGAAGAACTACTGAGAGATTCCAGCTGCTGTCTGGGCTTTCACGGCTTTCGTCTGGGCTTTTCTACACCTCCTTTCTTCATGTGTTCAATACTTTTTCCCTATGTCTTTTCATTTTATTACACATAACTTCATTTGTAAACTATTAGACTTGTTTTCTTTGGATATATGGATTTCTTTGGTTGTTACCAACATCCGGTGATGATTTCAAGTCAACGGCACCTTTACAAATATGTTTTATGTTATATGTTCGATATTGAGTACACTTGTACCAGATGAAATGAACGGCTATATTTGGAAATAATTCATAATTTTAGATTGATTGGGATGATTTGTTGTTTAGTGCACCTGCACGAAATATAATAAAACAAATCACTAGCATTGATAAATACAGTGAAGCAAGAGATGCAAATAAAATGCACAGAATTTTAAGGTTTTCTAGCAGTTTTCCGGCAAAATAATAAGCAAATGTAAAATATCACTGTAGAGTCTACATCGTATAAATATCTTAAAGTTACAAGCATTATAATTTGTTGCCTGAATGTTTTTAACTGGCTTGGAATGCTCACAAGCCTTAAAACTAATGCAAATGATAAAAATGTTGGTCAACTTAATTTAAATTTTGCAGGGAATCCACAAATCACATATGTTTTCAATCTTGAATGAGTGTGTATGGGTGTTTGTCAGTACTGGGTTGCAGCTGGAAGGGCATCCGCTGCGTAAAAACATATGCTGAAATAGTTGGTGGTTCATTCCACTGTGGTGAGCTCTGATAATTAGAGACTAAGCTGAAGGAAAATTAATGAATTAATAAAAATCAATGCAGAATTGAAGTTCTCAAGTTCGTCTTTCTTTTCGCCACTGGTCAGGTGTCAATAATAAATGCATTTACTTATAACCTTACAATGAATTTATTTATATACTTATTACCAATTTGTGAGAATAAGTGTGACATGCTTGATTGTGTTTTTTGCATTTAAATCTTTGCTAATCTCTTTAATCCATTACAGTACAGAATATAGCTCTTCTCCTGAACATCAAAGAAGCATCTGTCCATCAAGATTCCATCAAGTTGTTAGAGCAGCTGATTGTAGTATTGGTAACCTAGTAAACAAACAGTAAACAAGGCAAGCCTAATGAGGTTGTTGCTAGATCAGAATATGGTTGCGGCCGGAAGTTAATCAAAATGACTTATATTATGTATTAATTTTTCATTAATTGTATTTTATTAACGTCTACCCCCACCCCAACCCTTAACCCAACCGTCACAGTATTTTAAAAACAGTAGTTGTACCGAGTATTATTTATGTTATCTATTAAATTACCCAATAAATTGTATTTTTTTAACGTCTACCCCATCCCAACCCTAAACCCAACTCTCACAGTACTGTAAAAATATTAATTATTGTTAAACAATGACATAAAAAAATGCTGCTATATTGATGTGCGTATCGCACTTCCGGCCGGCCGTGTATCCTATCTAGACTTTACCGCCTAATGGAGTCACGTGGATGTAAAATTTACCACATCAGAGTTTATTTGGCAAATGTGTTTCCATCCTCTATTATTCGGATTGTCCAAAACAACCTCAAGTGAGCATAAACACTTTTTTTTTTTTAAATCTAGGGATTTTTATAAAAAATTTGGCATTTTCATCACTCAGTTTTCATACAATACTTCAAAATGCTCATTAACAGGGTGATTGATAGGTTTTTTGTAACAAGCTGTTCAATCATTGATAATAAAAAGGCAATCAATTTCCACCATTGATAAATCTATACTGGTTGACCAAAGCATTTAATCACAAAGGAGGTCACAGGTCACCATATTGCACAAGTGTTTTGGTTTCTCTCAGAAAATACGCACACATGACAACATTTGTCTCAGAGTGTTCGCATTAGCTCCCTGCTGTTTTTTTAATTATTTCCCACAGGAGTTCTCCTAACTTCCCATGATATCGATCTCCTCTGTTGGTTTTGTAGTTTGGTATGTTAGGAAATTTCTAACATGATGTACATTATCAGACCTTTAAACATGTTTCTCTCCCTCCTATAGCATGGGAGCATCTTTGATGAGATTGTCGCCCACGCAGAGCATTGCTTTCTGCAATGCAGGAGTGGCACAATATACGTGACTGACAGCTTTGTAGAGGCGCTGCTCTGTGAACTGAGCGCTTGAGTGGAATACAATGAGAAATCTGTCTGTTTGGGACTCTGCCCAGATGAAAATGTGTCACTTTGACACCAGTGCCAGGGTTTTTGAAGGCCAGCCTTTGTCACTTTTTTTCTCCATGGCTCTATTTGTCAGATCTCCGTTCTAAACAGCTTTCTGAATTGTTAAAATTCTTTTGATCTGGAATAGCGATCAGCTAATGTGGGTTTTTAAGGACAGCATCTATGGGTGGGTTGCTGTTTGTTTGTGTGGTCTGGGAATCTGGACCAAAGTAAATATTTATTTGAGTCTGGTTCTTTTGGCATTAAAGGGATAGCTCACCCTCTACTTGTTTACAAACTTTTATGAGTTTTTTTTCATTATCTTCCTTTGTGTTTAACAGAATAAAGAAACTCATAAAGCTTTAAAGCCATTTGAGGGTACAGTAAGTAAATAGTGAGCAAACTACCTCTTTAAGTAAAAAAAGATCTTCTATGACGTAGAGTTTACAGCAGAAGTCTGGAAATATCTTCTGAAATGAGATGGATTACACCTGTATTGAAATTTAATGCGCAACATTATGAATATGGCAAAAACAGGTATGCTTAAGCACTCTTTTCTTTTAATGGTAGCATCTTGTGACAATACAACCTGTTTTTGGTTCATGTATATGTCTTGGGTCCATATTGCATTCTACGGCTGAGCAATGCATCAAAAGGAAATTGCAATCGTTATTCTTGAAAGCTGCAGTTGTCATGCACATCTTCTCAGGGAACCACAGTTGTGTGATCAGTACAAAGTCCCAATCCCAATTCTACCCATTAGCCCTTCCCCTTTAGAATTGGTGTCTCAATTCTCTTTTGCTTGAAGGTATAGGGGTAAGGAGAAGGACCATACAGCTCTTCAAACTTTTTCAGGACCAAACTACAAATGAAAGGGTATTACAAATTTCCCTGACTATTACACCAGCTAACAACAACATGATGGCTGCAAAACTGAGCAAGGTGACCCACAATTGTAAAAAATGGGCATTATTAAGGATTCTTAATACAAATAAGCATTTGATTTATTACATTCATAATGATGTTATTGTGTTAAGGTCACGATCTTCATAAAAACATTTGGAAAAAAAACAAAACTCTAAATGTTACCATTGATAATCCCTTAATAACTGCTGCAAAATATTACACAACATATTGTAAATTCTGATAACTTCACCTGATTACTTAATATACTGTAGGCCTGTTGGCTGTGAAAATGCCAACCCAGGCTCATTCTGAAAACGTACTGCTATATACATTTCTGGAAATACGTCCCAGGAGCTTTGTTTTTTTTGCAGCTTTTGTTTTCGCGAATCCACCAGAGCCGCTGTGTAAGCTTTTTGAGATCTCAAATTTCTCTCGCGAATGCCAGTCATGCCTGCTGGCAAAATCCACCAGAGGCTGTTGTCGACTGACTGACTGAATGACCGATTGACTGACCCACCTTCCTCCTTCCCTAAACCCAACCAATAGTATTTTAAAAAGCACCGATTGACCCGCCCACGGACTTCCCTAAACCCAACTGACAAATTTAAAAAGCAGTTCAAAAAAAGAAAAGCCCTCGCCTGATTTTTATCACGCTTTACCACATTCTCACACTGTTTTTTACTTGTTTATTTTATTTTTTGGATTCTGTTTTTTGTCTTACGTGCTTTCTGGAATCGTTCTTCACCGGACTCGAACCCCGTCGTCGTGGTCAACTCCTATCTGCATCTCAAGTCCACTGACGTACATGGCGAGCTGGACAAACTGGTAACAGCGGGAAAGCTGTTCATACGGAGGTAAGCGGTCAGCTGGTAAGCGCGAAAAGGAACAGTGTCAAACCGCCTATGTACTTCTGGCTACATAATTCGCGATCTCCAGAAACGTATATAGGGCTACTTTTTCAGAATGAGCCTGTGTTGGAAAATGCTTTTTATAGCACTTCTGGTAATGTTAAAGATGCTTTCACTTCATTCAGATTAGCGTCAACGCTCTGATTGTGCAATAAAGCTTAACTTCCATATGATTGAATTGAAAATGCTTGCGGCGACGCGGTGGCGCAGTAGGTAGTGCTGTCGCCTCACAGCAAGAAGGTTGCTGGTTCGAGCCTCGGCTGAATCAGTTGGCGTTTCTGTGTGGAGTTTGCTTGTTCTCCCCACGTTCGCGTGGGTTTCCTCCGGGTGCTTTGGTTTCCCCCACAGTCCAAAGACATGCGTTAAAGGTGAATTGGGTAGGCTAAAATTGTCCGTAGTGTATGAGTGTGTATGGATGTTTCCCAGTGATGGGTTGCAGCTGGAAGGGCATCCGCTGCGTAAAACATGTGCTGGATAAGTTGGCGGTTCATTCAGATGTGGCGACCACCGATTAATAAAGGGACTAAGCCGAAAAAAAAATTAATGAATGAATAAATGAAAATGCTCGCCCCGCTGTGCTCACAAAGTGCGCTAGTAATGACATGATGATGTGTAGTAGTTCTCATTTTTTATGAGAATATTTCTAGCCTTAACCCTTCACACTCTGTTTCAAGGGCCTGTTGGGATTATTTACAGTTTTAACCCAAAGAATGACCAGTCTGTCAGATGAAGAAGAGCTGGAGTCAGAGATTCAAATAAATAAATAAAGTTTACTGAAGATAGTTTGCAGTTTCATCAGCAGAAGCCAGCTTCAACACTCGCAATGAGTTCCTAGGCCGCTCTGGGACGGTAGAAATCCGAATCCTTCAGGCCAAAGAGAAGGCAAAGGGGTAGGCGTATAGGCATAGGGGTAGGGGTATAAAATAGAATTGGGATTGGGCCTAAATCTCATCTGAAGACAAGCGGGTTTTCTCATGCGAAAACTCCACACCTTCATTAGGAAACCCAGAAAATCCTTATTGCATTGCATTATAAACAGAAGATTAAATTGCTTTCATTGATTCAGCTTGGTTCCCAGAGATGGGTTGCGGCTGGAAGGGCATCCGCTGCGTAAAATTGTGCTGGATAAGTTGGCGGTTCATTCCGCTGTGGCGACCCCGCAAGGGACAAAGCCGGCAAGAAAATGAATGAATGAATGATTCAGCTTGACCAAAAAGCACACAGCTATGTAATCATCTGTCAGAAGGATTTATTTCAAACACTCGACTGAAGTAATGAAGTGAGTTTGGAGTAAAACCTGTTATTAAATGTGATTTTTTTGACGTACATCGTTCACTGAGAAGCTACACAAACAGCAGAATAATTTTCTCATTGTCATAATTCTAAGATTAAATCGATTTTAATTTTAAACGTTATTTTGTGTATAGCTTGTCAGTGAACTATGACTCTGTGTAGTAAATGCTGCTCCATCTGAAAGCAGGTGCTGGAGGTTTACTTGAACCGGCTTTACTTGCATAAAAATCACCTTCGCCCAGACAAAACACAACAGAGTTTGTTTGGAAGCAGATCAAGACCCATTTTTTTCAGTATTGACCTGCTTGTTCAGTCATTTCGGTCTAATTGTTTGGATGTCTGTGTTTTAATGAACCATACTAACATAGAGCGATTACACCAAAATTTGTTTAAAGGTGCTGTATGTAAGTTTTTGACTCTTCTAAAGCATAAAAATACCATAATATGTGTGCAGATATTTAAGAAACATCCCAAGTGAACATACTTGTTTAA
Source organism: Danio kyathit (assembly GCA_903798195.1). Taxonomy (NCBI): domain Eukaryota; kingdom Metazoa; phylum Chordata; class Actinopteri; order Cypriniformes; family Danionidae; genus Danio; species Danio kyathit. The sequence goes on from LR812541.1 coordinate 38,090,603, forward strand.
CTGAAAAACAATGCTGAAGTCAGATATTCTGCTTTGAAAATGGGTTTTCCGTGCCGGAACGCTGTCTTTGTTTAGATAAATTTCATATGCACGATGCCAGTTTAGCCAATTATATGTCAGCACCCTGGGTTGCCTTGTTGGAAAACAGCGTATTTCATTCATTCATTCAGAAAGACTCTGAAAGCATGCGTCCGTGACCAAAAAGAACAGTATGAGAGACAGATGCAGTTCCACATGAGGTTATTAATTAGCAAATTACATAAATATTACGAACGTAAACATTAGGTGAGCAGGTTATATTGTAACCGCGTGTCCTAACAACACGCTGTGACGAGAGAGGCAGTGATCAGCTATTTGGCTGTTTGCACCAGACGAAACACGGCAGAAATGTAAATACAGCCTTTCAGAAGCACAGAATATGCACTCACTCACAAAACGGTAAGGTTTAGAATCTATTTAATACATGTTAACCCACTTTAACATCAATGTAGATGCTGAATCACTCATATGTGTTTAGTTCTAAAGTTCAATTTCAAACGGTTTATTGTATTTTCAAGATCTGAGGTGAACTTTCTGCTTTCAGTATATGGCAACAAATGCCATGTAAAATGCATTCAAATTCGCATTGTTAGCATTTAGCACAGAATAAAGCACACAAGGCTTACCTGAGGTGATCTAGCTGTCATAGGTTTCTGTTGTTCAGCTGTGAGAAATAGAAGCCATTTCTAATATATCAATTCGAGGTGTTGGTTAGGACAAAAACTCCTTTTAATATGGAAAATATTCCCTCTATCGCGTGTCGTTGCTTTTATTTAGAACACAGTTTAAATCACTCGCTCCTGTACTCAATCTGGCATCCCAGCGTACTTTTATTATGATCCAGGAGTGCAATACCTAGTTCAACCACTGGGTGTCAAACTTACATACTGCACCTTTAAATGAAACCAAGCATGAAAAACCCTGTTATTGAAAGATTTGTGATAAGAGTCATGATAGCTGGAGCTGAACTTTTATTAATTTATATTCAAGTTTTATATTACAGTATATTAAAGACAGCACTGCATTCCTCATAACTGTAACTCACTCGCAATATAACATGCATGTTTGATGATCCTCTCATTTATGATGCAGGGTTCTCCCCTGTTTGCCAAAACAGTCATTCTAATTAGGAGTCTAGTATCATTTCAGGGCTCAAGCCTGGTTTATACTCGACGCGTCCGCTAGTTCGCTTGAGTGCGCGCGGCGAATGTGACGTCATCGCGGTGTTAGCGGAAGTTCGCTTTGAGTGCGCGCGACATGATTTCGGCTGGCGGTGCGCACGGCATTTTTTGAGACCCAAGCGAACAGTGCGCGCGGCGCCGCGTCTGGTTTGAGTAGAATATGAAACACTTTGAAGAGATTTTCTCTGAAACAGTACGACTGTACACATATCTTTATGATCCGTGATGATAGAGATAACCTGATGAACAATAATTCTTGGCTAGAAATTGCAACAGCCGTGGGAAAGGAGGAAAGTTTTTGTTAAAAAGTTTGGAAAAACCTGAGGGATTGTTAAAGCCAAAGGCCATGGAAAAAGTGGAAACCCAGTTACACAATTACAGAAATATGTTTTTCCACCATTCACAGGTTTTACACTGATGTGTATGTTACAATTTTAAATTTAAAACAATTTAATAATTACAAAACTATAATTAAGAATCAAAATATTTCTTTGATAACAGGGAAAGAATATTTGAACCTATCAGTTTACAATATACTGATGCCTGTTTTTCTAGGCTTTATTGGTGATAATGGTCAGGAATGTTTGGACTATTAATGCCTTTTTAGCATAAGTAAAGGACAGAAACTAGCCAGACTTGTGAATTGTGGAGCGGGCTAAATCTAAAAAAACATCTGTGTTTTTAAGTGTGCTTTTTCTTTGGCTTTTGTTCTTGCCATAATAATAAATATATTTGTAGAGCAACTCATGTTCTCTTCTCATTGATATTTTAATAAACTTTGATAGGTAAAACTGTCCGAGATATGAACAAAAGCAAGTGATGCATCAAAGTTTGATTTAAACAAATCTTGAATGGTTATAAAGATCCTTATAATCATTAAAATAATTTCTAAAAACAATAAAATAATTAGTTTAAAAATCTTGAACGATATTAATGACATGACGTAGTTCCGGAAACTTTCTACTTCTCTGTTTATCTGTCTGACTTTAAGGTCAGTTTCTTTTCACCGCCCCCTGTCGTTTTAAAGAATATCACAACGGCGAATGCGGCAAGTATAAAAGCCTCGTCCGTTTCGCGAGGTGCGCGCGCAGTCAGCGGAGGTGCGCGATGCGGCGCCAGGCGAAAGTATAAATCCAGCTTCAGGGGACACATGGAAGCAGAGCTGATGAAGCTTTAACACAGAAAGTACTGGGCTCTCAGCCCATAATGAGAGAGACGCCTTTGAAATGAAAACAGTGTCAGTCTTGTATTCAACAGTGTGAACAAATTACATTAATTGTGTTGTCATGGCTGCCACTGTAACTATAGGGCAAGCCTGAGTGGGTCACCAGCTCATCCTGCAAAAGAGCATCATCTTAAGAACTATTGTGTCTTGTTTTATCATTTATTTCTTAATTATAGACTTCACTAATTATCCTTACATGTTTGCTTAATACAAGTATTTCGAATGAGTTCAAATTAGGCTTTATTCAGGATAAATGTTTCTGAGAGTCTTTAATTGTCATTTTGCTTTTCAAAATGGCAAATAATTAAATAAATTGTTACATTTTTGTAATGTTTTTGATCTCTTGCTTTTTTTTTTTACATAAAAAATGAGTTTGTAGTCTCTTTTGCTTACAATTAAATAATTTTATTCTGTTTGAATATAATTTGAAATGTAGTTTACTGGATTTTCAGCATTGTTACCGTCTGATCCTTCAGATATCATTCTAATATGCTGATTTTGTATATAAACATATTTCTTGTTATTATCAATGCTTAAATTAGTTGTGCTGCTTAATTTTTGTGTGAATTGATAATTTTTTGGTATCGCAATTGAATGATAGTATGTTTTCTTTGGAAAACAAGATAATTGCTGATTTAAGATTTCAAAAAATACAGATTTGTGTACTGTTTGTGCTGTAAATACTGATTTCATAATGAGGAAGTTCAGACATTGAAGACATACACTTAATACACAAATAAGCCACCTTTTCAATGCACACGACAAGCGACAAACCAGTAGATATTCATTTCCAATGGAGAGTAGTCCGGGAGCTGCGTGGAGTTCTGATCATTTCCGTATGCGGAAAATTTGGATCCGATTTGAGTTGCGGATCCATTAAAATATGTGAACTCCTGTGACTAGACCATATGCGACCGGCCGACCGGATGTGATGTATTCCAGTGTTGTCCAAGTTGGTCTATGCATGCGAAATGAGAAATAGTCTATATTAAAACAACATTTCTATTCCTAAATGAATAATAAAAAGTATTATTGGTAACACTGTATTTTGATGGTCCATTTGAGTATTAGTAGACTGTCTGCTTAATATCTGTTGATACTGCTCCTTTAATGGACATTTAACTGACTATAAGAAACTTTGCAAGTACATGCCAACTTACACTAACCCCAACCCCAACCTTAACTCCAACCTAACAGTCTACTTATAATCTTGGCATGTAGATGCAATGTAACTTAATTCAACAAACGGACGATCAAAATACAGTGTGACCATATTATTTTTTAATGTTCTCTCCACATTCCCTTCCAAATTTTTAGAGTCTATAAGTTTCTAGTATTCATTCAACCATGGTGAGCACACAGAGAATAAAAGCTCTTGCTTTTGCACTCCTTTATCAGTTTCTCTCCTATGGTGCACGACAAATCTGAAAATTCTGTGCGACTGCCACAAGGGGGCGTATTGTAATTAATACATGCTGACAACAAAGTTGAGGATCCACTTGATGTTTATTTGCAAGGTTGGTCGGGCAGGCAATGGCCAAAACAGATGCATACAGAGAAATTCAGAATCGGGGTCACAAACAGGCGAATGGTCAGTACAAACGGCTAGGAATCAAAACGATAACACAAGGCAAAGGGGCAAAACACAGCTAGGCTATACAAGACAAGAAAACGCTTCGTATTGCTACAGGATAACAAGACTCAGCCATGTGTGTGTGCAAGTGTGGTGTATAAAGTGTGTGTGTATGTGTGTGTGTGTGTGTGTGTGTGTGTGTGTGTGTGTGTGTGTGTGTGTGTGTGTGTGTGTGTGTGTGCGTGTGCGTGTGTGTGTGTGTGTGTGTAATCATTGGAGAACTAGAACAGGTGTGTGTGAGTTGCATGAAATGTAGTTCATAAAGTGACAGCATTGTAGTCTGGGTGAAGGTGCATGTTTACCAGCGATCTGCAAGCCTGGATCGCCGGTGATCAAGACAACTATATGTAGGGACCCCTAAAATATTCTCAGATTATATTATGGTTTTTGTTTATTTCTAACTGTATGTAAATAGCGAATCCACCAATGTTTGATTTTTGTGTTTTTATGACACAACATTTTTAAAGAGAATATATTATTTTGATGGTCAGTTACTGTTCCTTTAAGGTGACATCATAGCGTAAGCTGTGTGCGGGAGGGAGAGAAAAAAAGAGGAGCCTCGTTGCGTGAAGAGAAGCAGCTGCAGAGCGTGATATGTAATTTCATATTTGGGAGATGATATATTGGTAATATTAAGGCCTCAAAGTGAAAGTAAAAGTGACTGTAGGCTTTTATTTGCTTTTCTTTCTGTGGAGTTTTGTTTTGCGGTCGTCGTGTATCACACGAGTGCATGCTAGCAGCTGACGACCGCATGCTAACAGCATAGCAGGACATTTACCTGAGTAAACTGAACAGTGACTGCGCTGATGGAGTTTGTGGTGAAGTTGCTCTGAACTGGACAGATCTGTTTCATCGCTGGACGTGGAATCATCGCGTGGGACATCTGTAATTTGATGCTTTGTGCTGAAGAGATTTCATCATATGTTCGGTTTTCATCGGATGGACGTAAGTGACTTCATTATTGCATTTTGTGGATTTTAAGAGATCGTTCTGAAACACTACAACCGTATATGTGCACCAACGAACTGGGCCCCAACGTTAAAGTATGCATACTAAATGTTTCTTTGGACTGATTGACTTTGTGACTGTTTTGACTGTGACTGATTTCTAAAAAGTTTGTAAACTAGACTGAGACCATTTAAATTGTAAAGGTTTGGAGTTTAATTTCATGTATCCTTTTGGTTACAATTGTAAAACGATCTGAGTTAGTGGTGTTGAGTTCAGGTGTGTTATTGCAGAAGTGTTTAACTTCATCTTTGGGGTGATTTTCATCTCAACTGTTGATTTGGGGTAAAACAAAATGTAAGGGAACATAAGAAATATAGAACAAAAGTAGTCAGTAAAGAACAACACGTAGACTTGTAGGGCTAGTTTACATATTTTATTTTGCAGAATTAAGGTGCTTATTTTTTTTTGACTGAAAGAGTAAATCTTCCATTTAAATTGTTTATTTTTCTTTATTTTGTTGTTGTTGTTTTCTTGTGGCATTTATAAAGGGCTGATTTTTATTTTATTTATTTATTTTCACTTTAAACAAAACTATAATAAATTGTTATTCTTTTTCTTCAAATCTAAATTTGATATCTCATTGTTTTTATTATATTGAATTCATTTTACAAAAGCGTTAAATATATACAAACTGTACAGTTTAATTTAGCTAAAACTAGTTTTAAGAATATCAAGGAGTAAAAATACCGGCTAATTCACCATTCAACTGCCGGGAACCCAGGTATTTTTGATTAGTATATTTAAAAATAATTCTTAAGGTTAAGAAAAGGGTTACATTTTTGGAGGCACCGCTGGGATCTTGTTTTTCCTTGTTTACCAGATCTTTTTTTTTACTATTTAGCAGCAAAAATTTATTTGAAATAGTGTTATTAATATTTATATATTTTTTGGCTTATTTTGCATAGCAACGCATTAGTTGAAGTATGGATCTCTCTCAGACTGCTCAATGGAGTAGAGAGGAGAACATTAATTCTCCACGTGCCATTGTGTTAAGCAATGTTCCTTTGAACACTAGTGATGACACTATTGAGGAAGTGTTAAACACAGTGAAGGTTTTTGGTCGTACTACAATTCATGGTCGCCGTGGTGATGTGACTGGAAAACATTTGTTTGTGTTAGTGGAGACTAGAAATGATCTTGATCCAAGCACCATACCACCCGAAATAGGTATTGAAAGTGAAGCTGGACCCTGGCCTGTACACTTTGTAGGTAGACTAGAAGTTCAGAACCCTGCTCCTGAAAATGACACATTTCAGTCCAAGTTGTTGGCATTAATGCAGCAGGAGGGCAAGTCTATGGATGAAGTGAAAGCCATTATGATGGGAGAGCATTCTCCTAAATCTGATATCAGTGTGGATTTAGTTGATGCCATAGGTAAATTAGTGGACAGGTGTAATCAAGCGTCTATTGATGGACCCAGTTACAGAAAACTAAGGTTGTTCTCAGGCTTGAAACCTGTTCCTCCAGGTGAGGAAGAATATGAAATCTGGATGGAGCAAGCCGCACAAATGATCAGCGAATGGCAATGCACTGAAGCTTCTAAGAAACAACGCATTGTTGAGAGTTTGCGAGGTCCTGCTGCTGATATTGTTAGGTTTCTAAAAGTGAGCAATCCATCTGCCACTGCAACTGAGTACTTAGCTGCCCTTGAAACTGCATATGGAACTACTGAGTGTGGGCCTGACTTGATGGCTAAATTTCGTCACACTTACCAGGATAGTGGAGAAAAACTTTCAGCTTTCTTGTATCGCCTAGACAAACTTCTTCACAGAGCATTGTTGAAGGGTGGGATTGATGTAGCTGGAATAAACAAAGCTAGAATGGAGCAGTTAATTAAGGGAGCACTTACCAATGATATGGTTGCTTTACGAATCAGAATGACTCACACTTTACAGAGTCCCCCATCTTTTTCACAGTTGATGAAGGAAATACGTGAGGAGGAACACTGGGTGGCTGCAAGGGAAAATGTCAAAGCTTGGGTTGCCACTGTTATCTCTCCTCAGTCATATGGGCCCTCTGAGTTACAAAACCTGAAGAAGGAGGTGAAGGATCTATCTTCACAGATAAGACACCTCTTGAATGTGGCTACTGCAACGTGTGCTTCTGAGTGTGCTCCTCAGAAAACATCTAGTAAAAACACTGAAAGTGTGAAACGAGACAACTCACAACAAACTAAACCCACCCAGCAACCAGTGCCTGGGATCTTTTGCTACAAATGTGGTGAGGACGGACATAAGAAGTGGGAATGCAAGGGACAAGAGGACCTCAGGAAAGTAAATCAGAAGCTGATCAAAATGCATCGTTTGCAGGGAAACTGGGCAGGAGTTCAGTGAAGGAACGGCACGGGGCTCCTGGGACAACACGTTCCAATTGTGATTCTTTTGTACTTGATGCCAGTAAACCAAGATTGCCTGAAGGGTTAGTAGGACCTGTTTCTGAAGTGCCTGTCCAGATAGAAGGTGTTTATGCAAAAGCCCTTCTTGACAGTGGCTCACAGGTGACTCTATTATACCGCAGTTTTTATGACACTTATCTAAAGCACTTGGATCTTCAGCCTGTGGAAAACCTTGAGATTTGGGGATTAAGTTCGCATAAATACCCCTATGATGGGTACTTGCCCCTTAGACTTGAGTTTACAGAGAGTGTAGCTGGAGTGCATCAAATAATTGACACACTTGCGATTGTATGCCCTGACCCTGTAAAACGAGAAGGAATAGCCATTTTGCTTGGGACTAACACTAGTCTAGTGAAGAAGCTACTTGAGTCTTGTCGTAAACAAGCTGGCGAGCAGTTCTTGAATGTGTTGACCATACATCCTGTAATCAGAGAAGCATTTGAGACTATTCAACAAACAGATTTTTCTCAGAATCATCCCGACAAGCATGGAACAGTTTGGTTCATAAAGCATAACCCAGTTGTCCTAAAACCAAACCAAGTTAGGCAGCTTCCTGGTCTGTTGAAATTTCCTGGTCAATTGACTGAGTCATTAGTATTAGTTGACAGAGTAGCAGATAGTGACACAAGTTCTGAGCACCTAGATGTGAGACCTGAACTGCATGCAGCATCTGTTGTATCCAGTCGGCAAGTTACAGTGACTGTGAGGAACATGTCTAATACAGTAATATGGGTGAAGAGAGGAACTCCGCTTGCTCACGTTCTTCCTGTGTCTTTAGTGCCACAATTGAATGCTAAACAACCACCAGTACAAAATCCTTTGTCACCTGCGTCTTTTGATTTTGGAGATTCTCCAATGCCTGAGGAAGCAAAACAGAGCTTACGGGAGAAAATGATGCAGAGAAAGGATGTGTTTTCTCTACACGAGTGGGACGTGGGCTGTTCAAAAAGCACCACTCATGAGATACGGTTGAATGATTCGCGCCCTTTCAGAGAGAGATCTCGTCGTCTTGCCCCTGCTGACTTAGAAGATGTGCGACTGCATCTACAAGAACTGCAGAATAGTGGTATTATATCAGAGTCTCGCAGCCCCTACGCTTCACCTATTGTTGTTGTGCGTAAAAAGTCGGGGAAGGTTAGAATGTGTGTCGACTATCGAACACTCAATCAACGGACTACGCCAGACCAATATACTGTGCCCCGCATTGAAGATGCTCTCCATAGTCTATCTGGAAGCAAATGGTTTAGTGTTCTCGACTTGAGGAGTGGGTACTACCAGATACCCATGAGTGATGCCGATAAGGAAAAGACTGCGTTCATATGCCCGTTAGGGTTCTATCAATTTGAACGTATGCCTCAAGGTATTTGTGGAGCACCCGCCACTTTTCAAAGAGTCATGGAACGTACGGTAGGGGATATGAATTTTTTGGAAGTGCTTGTATACCTTGACGATTTAATTGTCTTTGGGCGAACCATTGATGAGCACGAAGAGCGACTTTTAAAAGTCCTCGATAGGCTAAGAGATGAGGGACTAAAGATTTCCCTTGACAAGTGTCAATTTGGTAGGGCTTCGGTGAACTATGTAGGACATATAGTGTCACAAGATGGAATTTCGACAGATCCTTCCAAGATAGAGGCTGTTGTATCCTGGCCTAAACCACAGACAGTGACAGAGCTCAGGTCTTTTCTAGGGTTCTGTGGATATTACAGGCGCTTTGTGAAGGATTTTTCGAAGTTGTGCCGCCCTCTCAATGAATTGCTGAAGGGATATCCATCTACAAGGAAGAACAGAGATTCACCTGTTAGCAACACTAAACCCTGCTATAAGTCCTCTGAACCGTTTGGATCCAGATGGACTGCTCAGTGTGATACAGCCTTCCAAACGCTGAAAAAGTGTTTGACACAAGCGCCAGTGTTAGCCTTTGCGGATGTGCAGAAGCCATATGTCTTACACGTAGACGCGAGCATGGATGGACTAGGAGGAGTTTTGTATCAAGAACATGAGAAAGGATTACGTCCAGTAGCTTTTATCAGTCGCAGCCTTTCCCCTTCGGAGAGAAACTATCCAGCCCATAAACTGGAATTCTTAGCACTGAAGTGGGCTGTTGTGGATCGACTGCACGACTATTTGTATGGTGTTCCGTTTGAGGTTAGAACCGACAATAACCCTCTAACCTATATAACAAAATCAGCAAAACTTGATGCGACAGGTCACCGTTGGCTGTCTGCCTTGACCACCTATAATTTCAGCCTAAAATACAGACCTGGCCGCAGAAATGTTGATGCTGATGCGTTATCAAGGCGTCCGCATACTTACTGCAGTGAGGACGATGAGTGGCAGGAAATTCCAGCTGTGGGGGTGAGGACTTTTTGTCAAGCTGTGTCTCTAGAGAAGAGAGCAGAGAATGGATTTTACACTTGTGTGGTGAAACAAGCTGGAGCACACATGTCAGCTGTCCCCAGAGCTTACTCTCATGTAACGGAAGTAGCTGCTGATCACCTACCCTTGTTTAGCTCAAGTGAACTTCAAACAGCTCAAAGAAATGACTCTTTACTTTGTGAAGTGTGGAAAGCTGTGTGTGATAAGAAACCCGCTAGTAGCATTCGGAGTAGCCATCCTAGTATGAAGATTCTGAAACGGGAGTGGGAGAAATTGGTAGTTGATAATGGGCTGCTGTACAGAATTGTCCGACAGAGTAATCACAAAGTGAAACAACAGCTTGTACTACCGAAACAATTTCATAGCACAGTGTTGAAGTCTTTGCATGACGACACTGGACATTTAGGGTTTGAGAAGTCCTATGGTCTAGTCCGTGATCGATTTTATTGGCCACACATGAAGCCTGATGTGGAATCCTACTGTAAGACCTGTGAGCGCTGCATTAAAAGAAAGACGTTGCCTCAGAGAGCGGCTCCATTGTCACACATGCAGAGTTCAGGACCCATGGACCTTGTATGTATTGATTTTCTTTCCATTGAAGCTGACTCACGAAATGTGTGCAATGTCTTAGTGGTTACTGACCATTACACACGCTATGCCCAAGCTTTTCCCACTAGAGATCAAAAAGCTTCAACAGTGGCGAAGACTTTGTGGGAGAAATATTTCATACATTATGGTCTTCCTACTCGAATTCACTCAGACCAAGGCAGAGATTTTGAGAGCCAGTTAGTGTCTGACATGCTGACTATGCTAGGGATTAAGAAATCCAGAACATCGCCGTATCACCCCCAAGGTGATCCCCAGCCTGAGAGATTTAACAGGACCCTGTTGAATATGCTGGGTACCCTGGAGCCTAGTCAGAAAAGTAAATGGAGCCAGCACATAGCACATTTAGTACATGCTTATAATTGTACTGTCAATGAAGCTACAGGTTTCTCTCCTTACTTTTTGATGTTCGGCCGAGAGGCTAGACTCCCTGTTGACGTTTGCTTTGGTGTGTCTGCTGAAAATGAAGCAGGAATTACAGGTAGCTTATCAGTTGGCTCAAGTTTCCTCTGAAAAGATGAATCGAAGTAACAAAGCAAGGTATGATCAGAAAGTTCGCTATCATAATTTAAGTATGGGGGACAGAGTTCTGATCCGAAATCTTGGTCTCAAGGGAAAACAAAAACTTGCCGATAGGTGGAGTGCAAATCCTTATGTAGTGGAAAGTCAATTGTCTGATATTTCAGTTTATCGTTTGAAGCCTGTTGATGGTAATGGACCAATTAAAGTCATGCACCGGAATCACCTCTTGCCTTTAGGACAAGAAGTAAGGTTAAGCCCCAAGGTAGATTTAGGTCCTACTCCTACACCTAGGATTTTGAGGCATAGAAGTGTGAAAGAGAAGCGTAAAACGACTCAGTCAGAAAACTATCCTATTGCAGTTGATGTCTTCTCCAGAGAACATGATTCTTCAGATTCAGACTCTGAATATGGGTGTTATGTTGAGGATATAGCACCGATTCGTTCTGAAATGACTCAGGAGATACAGAGTGAAATTCCTGAACCAGCTGTAGAATGCTTAGAATCTAGCGATGCTCATCTTATGTCTGACATACCAGTTATCCCATGTCAGGGTGAAACTTCTGAAGTTCAGCTAAAAGATGCAGATACGAATACTGAAGTAGTGGATGATGTAATGACTGAAGTTCCTGAGAGTACATCACAGACTACTGTTCAGACTACTGATAATGAAACTCAGCCAGAGATTGTACCTTTTGAAGTACGTAAGTCTAGTAGGGAGAGAAAACCTTCTACCAGATTTACTTATGACAAGCTGGGTGTACCATACCTTCATTCTGTATCATCTAAACGCTGTGGTATTAATGTACTTGCTACAGAAGTGCTGAAGGTTTATGGGAGTTTAAATAATTCACATGCTTGGTGGTGTAATCCCAATGCTTTGTGTGAAACCTGTAAAAACCGACCTGTACTTGTGCCCTATAAACAGAGGGTTGCTATATAATTGATCTGTAGCAATTTAGTAACCAGCATGGGGACATACTGGATATTTGGTGGGGGGAGTATGTAGGGACCCCTAAAATATTCTCAGATTATATTATGGTTTTTGTTTATTTCTAACTGTATGTAAATAGCGAATCCAGCAATGTTTGATTTTTGTATTTTTATGACACAACATTTTTAAAGAGAATGTATTATTTTGATGGTCAGTTACTGTTCCTTTAAGGTGACATCATAGCGTAAGCTGTGTGCGGGAGGGAGAGAAAAAAAGAGGAGCCTCGTTGCGTGAAGCGAAGCAGCTGCAGAGCGTGATATGTAATTTCATATTTGGGAGATGATATATTGGTAATATTAAGGCCTCAAAGTGAAAGTAAAAGTGACTGTAGGCTTTTATTTGCTTTTCTTTCTGTGGAGTTTTGTTTTGCGGTCGTCGTGTATCACACGAGTGCATGCTAGCAGCTGACGACCGCATGCTAACAGCATAGCAGGACATTTACCTGAGTAAACTGAACAGTGACTGCGCTGATGGAGTTTGTGGTGAAGTTGCTCTGAACTGGACAGATCTGTTTCATCGCTGGACGTGGAATCATCGCGTGGGACATCTGTAATTTTATGCTTTGTGCTGAAGAGATTTCATCATATGTTCGGTTTTCATCGGATGGACGTAAGTGACTTCATTATTGCATTTTGTGGATTTTAAGAGATCGTTCTGAAACACTACAACCGTATATGTGCACCAACGAACTGGGCCCCAACGTTAAAGTATGCATACTAAATGTTTCTTTGGACTGATTGACTTTGTGACTGTTTTGACTGTGACTGATTTCTAAAAAGTTTGTAAACTAGACTGAGACCATTTAAATTGTAAAGGTTTGGAGTTTCATTTCATGTATCCTTTTGGTTACAATTGTAAAACGATCTGAGTTAGTGGTGTTGAGTTCAGGTGTGTTATTGCAGAAGTGTTTAACTTCATCTTTGGGGTGATTTTCATCTCAACTGTTGATTTGGGGTAAAACAAAATGTAAGGGAACATAAGAAATATAGAACAAAAGTAGTAAGTAAAGAACAACACGTAGACTTGTAGGGCTAGTTTACATATTTTATTTTGCAGAATTAAGGTGCTTATTTTTTGACTGAAAGAGTAAATCTTTATTTAGTGGGATTTCCATTTAAATTGTTTATTTTTCTTTATTTTGTTGTTGTTGTTTTCTTGTGGCATTTATAAAGGGCTGATTTTTATTTTAGTTATTTATTTTCACTTTAAACAAAACTGTAATAAATTATTTTTTCTTCAAATCAAAATTTGATATCTCATTGTTTTTTATTATATTGAATTCATTTTACAAAAGCGTTAAATATATACAAACTGTACAGTTTAATTTAGCTAAAACTAGTTTTAAGAATATCAAGGAGTAAAAATACCGGCTAATTCACCATTCAACTGCCGGGAACCCAGGTATTTTTGATTAGTATATTTAAAAATAATTCTTAAGGTTAAGAAAAGGGTTACATATATAACTGCAGGTTCACTATGTTTATGTATATAACTTTAACTGTTAAAAGCTATTATTTACTAGTTAATTAAAGTTATTAGTATCTAATAAAGTTATGGTAACTAACAACCTTAACATTCCTGAATAATGTGCACCTTTTGTAAAGCTGCTTTGAAACAATAATTATTGTGAAAAGCGCTATACAGATAAACTTGAATTGAATATTGAGCTGATTTTGGATCTGCTTGATGTAAGGCAGGGGCTTTATAATCTGCAAGCACTATAGATCTCTGGAATCTGAAAAGAGGCCAGTTGTGTGAACCTGCTTTATTTCTGCTGCATGAGTGCAGATAGATTTATCAGACACTATCTGCTGCTGTTTTAATTGTGTGAAGCAGCCAGCAAGATCTATTAATAATGAGCCTCTGGCAGGAATCCATGCTGGCAACCTCTGAAGCTTTTGAAGTTATCTTTTTGTTTCACAACAATGAACAGCATCCAAGAACTCCGAGACTCTAATTAGACTTTGTGAATTTAGGCCACAGAAACAGATCTGCTAATTTCCTTTGTGTATGTCTGGAAATATTTACTATTGTCAGCACTTCAATATTAAAGTTGGTGTAAGCTATGTTTGTCCCTCTTGCAACAATTATAATTGTTTCCAAACATGCTACAATCCGAGCGTGCAAACTGCATCTGTGCAGTGTAATACTCCCTATAAAAACCCATAGACGATCTTCCAGAGACATACTACTACAGTATTTTGATACTCGGTTCAGTGTATGTATATGCTGAATTTGGAAATCATACAGATACACAATATTTTATTCACACTGATCATCGGATTTATTGTTTATAACCCTTTCTGTAAGTAAAAGACGTTTTAGAATTTAAAAATGTCCATGTTGTGATGAGTGTCTTTTTGATGTAAAATCTTAACTGATTACAGTAACACAACACAACGCAAGCTGGGACTCGAACCAACCTTCTTGCTGTGAGGTGACAGTGCTAACCACTGAGCCACCATGCCACCCACAAAGCTTTTTCAGATCAGAATCAGAATCAGAATGGTGGCTCAGTGGTTAGCACTGTCACCTCACAGCAAGAAGGTTGGTTCGAGTCCCAGCTTGTGTTGTGTTGTGTTACTGTAATCAGTTAAGATTTCACATCAAAAAGACACTCATCACAACATGATGATGGACATTTTTAAATAGAGTTCACTCTTTAGTGAGGATGCCAGAACTCAAAATCATGACAAACTACTTAATAGGTTAATAATCGTGTCCCAACTAGTCATAACATAATGATATCTTTGCAAATCATTAGCTATTGATTAATTAAAGCAGCTACTTGGAGGATGAAATGATCTGACCTTCTGTGTAATTACCACATTAATTAGTTCAAACTATATATAATGGTAAGCAATTAATACATGACAAGTTTAATTATCAATATTACTTAATCTGTTACTCAGATTGAATATTTATTAGTTATATTTATAATCATTTATGCATGAATCATACATTAACTTATGATTATCTGTGCATTAGAGGAGCGTTAATTAACCATCATTAGTTATCATGTCAACTTTTCTTTGCAGTCTTAATCACTTAATATGTACTATAATGTACACTGAACTGCCAGATAGGATGGCTTGATATTGAAATAAATATTTCGTTTTTCTGCAATTTATATTGCGATTTGATTAATATATCATCAGATGACGTTAATAGCTAAAAAAAATCATAATTTTACATTGATTTGGATAATTTTGTAAGGCAGTGTATTTGTGTAAAATATAATAGACAAATTACAAGCACAGATGAATGCAATAGAGCAGGGGTGCGCAAACTTTTTCTATATAAAGGGCCAAAAACCAAATACCACTGAGAGCTGTGGGCTAACCTATATCAGTGGTTCACAAAGTTGGGGTTGTGAGACAATGAGGAGGCTTGCTTGGTGATTTTCAAAAATCTCATATATGTTATTAAACTATTTAGAATTACCATATTTTATCCATACTGAACATAAAAATAGTATTTATTAGTTACATAAAAAACAACATACAAAAAAAAAAAACATTTATGTTTTTTTTTCACTGGATTGCAACCCTTGGGGTTATAATTAACAACACAGCAATAGGATTAGTGGCAGCAGATTGATTTTACGACACAGTGTTCAACTTTGACACCTTTACGGCACTCATGTACATTAAAAATAAAGGCCACCACTGAGCATAGAGGATGATCTCCAAGTGGCAGTCTCCAAAATTAAACCAAGAATAGTCTTGGGCTGTAAACATTGTGCCCACTAGTCTCATTAAGTGAGGTTAATATTAAATTAAATGAATAATGACTGTAAAAAATGATATAGTTGTTAGACTGTTGCACTTTTTTGTGTTTATGTCAATATGCTTGTGTTTATATAGTTCCTATTGGTGTGTGTGAGCTGTTGTGTACATTATCTATAGGTTTATAACCACCTCCGAGGATAGTGGGGGTCACGAGTCACAGGAATTGTTATTTTGGGGGTCACGGGCTGAAAAGTTTGGGAACTCCTGACCTTTATTACATTAAAGTTGCCATGGATAATTTCGTAATTTTTTAGAAAACATGACTTTATATCATATTAACTAATGCAGTATAATGTTTAAAATGATAACTTATTGTAATAAAAACATAAACAATCACATTTATAGCACAGTGGAGTTCAATGCTCAACACACTAGTCAAGCAGAATCTGCCTTTGCCTTGATTTGTCCTCATCTGTCATGTGACAGTATGTACATTTAAACTAAATCTGTTTAGTGATAAACGTTTGGGAATCTCTACAATAGAGCAAAGATACAAAAGAAACAAACAGAGCTTTATTATTTTCTGGTAAGTGAACAGTATTCAGGTACAGAAATTGAATAAATGAAAACAGATGAAAAATAACACTGTACAGTCTTTGCTTTATAAATAATTAAGTACAGTTAATCTTTGTTGAGCCCAACATGACGTTTCCGTCCAAAGATGTGAATATCGAATATAAAAACTGAAATATTGAAATCAAACATTGGCAAGTAAAGCACTGTTTCCATCCACTGAGTCAAAGAGAACAAAATCATCACATCCTGATAAACTGGCAACAAATATCAACAAGAAAAAAATATTTCCTGGAGTAGAAGAAACCACTGTGGGCCTTTTTTCTTATATAATAGAAGATGAAGATGAAACCCAATGAAAGCGCAGTGGTTTTTATAATGTAGCTTTTTAATACTAAACTGTTTTGATGACAGACTTTATCTAAGAGATTTTAGAATGACCAAAAGAACATTTCAGATATTTTACAATGTGGTCTGTCTGTTTGTTCAGTAATGCTGTCCCATTGTACCTGTATCTGTATCTGTTGAATCTAAATCCCATGACTTTTTTCCCATATTCCATGTTCATACCTGAATTTATTCGGTAGTTGTAGTAGTTTATGCATATTTTTTCTTATTGGATAAAACATTTATTCTACATAGTTGTACTGTTTTATACAGTTGAAGTCAGAATTGTTATCCCTCCTGAATTATTAGCCCCCTGTATATTTTCCCCCAATTTCTGTTTAGTGAAAAGGATTTTTTTCGACACATTTCTAAACATAATAGTTTTAATAACTCATTTCTAATAACTGATTATTTGATCTTTGTCATGATGACAGTACATAATATTTTACTAGATATTTTTCAAGACACTAGTATTAAGTTTAAAGTGCAGTTTAAAGGCTTAACTAGGTTAATTAGGTTAAAGTTTTTCTCAGTGGCTTTGGTGAAGTTCTCACAACACTATTTACATTTGCACAACAGTTCATGCATTTCTCAAAACAATTAGTCATTTGTGCACATCATAGTAGCAGTTTCTCATTCCTTTCAACAAATTGCAAATGCAAATTGCAAATGCTTCTACAGCTCTACCCAAAGAAAGTTTATGTTTGTTGTAAATAAGGGTGTATTTATTCTTTTGCACAATGCTGTGAATAAATTAGAATTGTAAAGAGCAAATGCAGTAAACATGTGAAACATACATATTCAGTGTCTTGTACTCAGATACCTCACTAAATGCAATGATGTCTAACTTTACTGTAGTTTTCAAACGGCTGTGCAAATAGTATATAGTGCTGTCTTGAGCATTTTCAGAAAGGGTCACCAAAATCTGACTTTTTTGCATTGGAGAAAATGTACAGAGTAAACTGTCATAATGAAAACATGACTAAGCCATTTGACTATCTTGTTCATAAATAATGGTGGCAGGACTTTTCATTTTGATGACATTGACACTTTCATTGACATCAATACTTGCTTTTGAGGAATAAGTTATCCATTTTAAGCAAGTGACGTGCTTTTGCAGGTTATCAGCTAATTTTTGCAGTTTGCACTAATTGTTTTGAGAAATGCATTAACTGTTGTGCAAATGTAAATAGTGTTGTGAGAAATGCACCAAAGCGACTAAGAAAAACTGTAACTGGGCAAGTTAGGGTAATTAGGCAAGTCACTGTATAACAGTGGTTTGTTCTGTAGGCAATCGAAAAAAATATATAGCTTAAGAGGCTAATAATATTGACCTTAAAAAAATAAAAAAATGCTTTTATTCTAGCTAAAATAAAGCAAATAAGACTTTCTCCAGAAGAAAAAATATTATAGGAAATACTGTGAAAATTTCCTGCTCTTAAACATTATTTGGAAAATATTTGAAGAAGAAAAAAAACACTAGAGGGCTAATAATTTTAAATAACTTAGTGTGCATTTTCAAAATTTATGCACATCTTGGCATTTCCATTAAGCATTATTTTATGCAATATTCCAAAGCGGTCATAAAAATAGGTGGATGGAAATGTAGCTATTGTATAATCCTGTGATCTGTGACTTCTGTGGATCACACCTGCCAACACTCCCATTTTTCCCGGGAGTCTCCCGTATTTCAGACCCATCTCCCACCACCCTCCTGTTTTGTTATTTCTCCCGGAAAACCCCCGTAATTTCCCCCGGTCCTCAGCATTTTGGTACGGTCTGTGAAACCCCGGGTCGCCAACATTGGTATAGGATCTAATCACAACGACGGCCCAAAACACGCTTCATAGTAGTTACTAACACCACAGTACAGTACCCGGTTCTCAACAGTGTTATTCAAACACTTCACCCCCAAACCTAACCCCCTAATCTCTCGGATTTTCAGGGACAAATGTTGGCAGGTATGCTGTGGATTCGCACATTTCAAAATCGATTGCTGAAACAGTATATTGTACAGCCCTACTACCACACAGTCAGAATGTGTTTGTGTGAGAAACTGCGGGTCGTTGGCTCTCGTTTTGTCCTCAGACAGCTGAGGTTAAGGAGTCTGCCAGGATGCCAGCTGCTAAAGTTATGAGCTTCATCCCTCTCTCTACTAGTCCATCTCTCATTCACCTCTACCCCTGAGGGAAGGTGTGAAGAGGTGGCTTAGCTTTCTCCCTTTGAAACCACAAACATAAGACACTGAGATAATGAAGACTAAGTTTTATGGACAGTCAATGAGTAAACACTCACTCAGCGGTCCCTCCCCTCTGCCACCAGTAGTGATTTTCTTCTAGCCTTGGAGTGGCTGTTTATTGCTCCTGATTATGACTGATGGTCTCGTAACCATCCCAAGCTGCCCGTCAGACACAGCGCTAAAGCTTTTTACTTCAGCCTTGGCTGTCACCGACACATTCTGGAAGCTGAAAACAGTGTTTCATAAGTGAAGCCTAGCTTGTCTCATCCATGCGGCTTTGTTGCAGTGGATTCGGCTTGGAAAAAACAGTCAAGAACGTGTCTCTGCAAGCTTCCAGCACTAACCTCACCCCCCGCATGCTAGAAAACGACACCCCATGCACACTTTATCGTACATAAGCCCCATTACAGCTGTTGTAGGTGAAATGAGGCACCATTCGGTGAAAATTAAGACATGACAGAAATACGAGACTCAATTAGCTTCTCGTTTTTCACTCGAGGAATTCTTTTCTTGCTGGTTTTATAAAGGATTGCTCTAAATGACACAGATTTCTGTCATAGCGAGGTCCTTTGGTTCTCCCCCGGAGGGTTGCTGCGCTGATACACACGTCTCACATGAAATCCCAGCTCTGAGGCACTGCAAATGAGGCAGCACTAATACATTCTCCCTTGGCGGTGGGGAGACTGTGTGTATGAGAGGAAAAGTTAATGCAGCTACTTCTGTTTTGGGTTTTTTTTAGCAGGACCTCGGCAGCATGGCAGAACCTCCTTGGAATTGGAATTGGTTTTTCTCTGGCTAACACGGGTCATGACATTATGCTGTAAGAAGAGGTTAATGCTGGTTCTCTTGAAGTCTTTGTAGTGAAATAGCAAGGAATGCGAGGCCAAAGTTGGTATCGCAATGTTTTTTTGGGCTAATATTACTCATGATGCTTTGCTCTAAGGAAAAGGAAAATTTGGTAGCAAGGAATTCATTGACAAAGTTGGTATCTCAATGGTTTTTGGGCTAATACTACTCATGATGGTTTCTATAGGAAAAGGAATTGTTGTTCTTTTCTTTGACTTTTGTGGTACAATAGTAAGGAATATGCAGGAGAAATTTGTCTTGGATTGTTTTTGGATTAATATTATCCAGTTTCACTTTGCTCAGAGGACAAGGAGACGTCTTTGTGGGTTTTCTTGACTTTTTGTTGAAATATGAGGCCAAATTTGGTATCACAATGGTTTTTGGGCTAATATTACCTATGATGATTTGCTCTAAGGAAAAGGAGAATTTGGTTGTTCTCTTTTGACTCTTGTGGTAGCAAGAAATGCATTGGCAAAGTTGGTATCACAATGTTTTTGTGCTAATGCTACACATGATGCTTTACTATTAGGAAAAAGAGGATTGTTGCTGATATGTCTTTGTTGCAACCCAGGCTCATTCTGAAAACGTAGTCCTGTGGACGTTTCTGGAGACCGCGACATACGTCTCGGGAGGTACGTATTTTTGCCGTTTTTGTTTTCGCAAATCCGCGAGAGGCCGCTGTGTGTGCTTTTTTCCTATATCAAACGTCTCTCGCGAGTGCCATTCGCGCTGGTGCTGTTCTCGCGTAAGTCTATCTGACTCGCGTCTGTCTATCTGACTGAATGATTGACTGGGCGACCGGCCAATCGACTGACCCACCCTCCTCCTTCCCTAAACCCAACCAATTTTACCGATTGACCCGCCCACCCACATACTTCCCTAAACCCAACCAACTGTTTACAAAAGCCGTCCAGAAAAAGAAAAGCCCTCGTCTGATTTTTACCACGTTTTCGGATTTTACCACTTTCTCACCCTGTTGTTCACTCGTTCATTTTATTTTTTTGGATTCTGTTTTTGTCTTACCTGATTTCTGGAACCGCTCTTCCCCGTACTCGAACGCGGTCGTCGTCAACTCCTCTCTGCGTCCCAAGGCCACCGACGTACATGACGAGCTAACGGGACAAACTGGTTGCGGCGGGAAAGGCCTCCACACGGAGGTAAGCGATCAGCCGGTAAGCGGCAAAAGGAACGGCGTCATACCGCCCCGTAGCGTTCGTTTAAAAAATGAAATGCAGCCATACGTACCTCCTGCTACATAATTCACGGTCTCCAGAAACGTCCACGGGACTACGTTTTCAGAATGAGCCTGTGTTGCTTTGTTGGTTGTCATGATCACCAGTGATCTAAAACACCATAGATTGCTGGAAATCTCCTGGTTATGGACTACAACTTCATACATGCACTCTGCTCACACACACATGTTCCTGATCCTGATTGATTGCAACACATAGCCGATGCTGCTCAAGTACTGATTACACACACATATATACAGCTCACCATGAGACACTCAGGGCTGAGTCTTGTCTACTGTTTTAGTGACACCACAACGCGTTTTACTTTGTCTTGTTTTGCCGTGTTTTTGATCCTTGCCATGTTTATTTGTATAATCCTGTTTGGTGCCTGCCTTCTGACCATTTGCCTGCTATTTCGACTACAACTCTGGATTGCCCTCATACAACTGTTTGCTCCTTTGGTAGTTATTGCTTGCATGACCATCCTGTCAATAAAACCCTGCATTTGGATCTGCACCCCTGTTGTCAGTGTCACATCCCTGGTTACATTGGTTCTCTTGACATTTTGTGTGAAATATCAAGAAATGTGAGGAAAAATTCGATATCACATTGGTTTTTGGGTTAATATTATCTATATTGTTTTAACCTAATGAAAAGAAGATATTGTCCTCTTGTTTTTTGTGGTAAAATGGTAAGGAAAATGCAGGAGAAATTTGTCTTGAATATGTTTTTGGATTATTATTATTATCCCATTTCATATTGCTCAGAGGAAGAGGAGCTGTCTTTGTAGGTTCTCTTTTGACTTGTTGTTTTTACACTAAAATAGCAAGGGATTCAAGGCTCAGCGGTGCTTTGCGCTAAAGAAAAGTTTGTTGTTTGTTGAAATTTGTTGTTCTTCTTTAAATTTTTGTGGTAAAATAGCAAGCAATGTGCAGACAAAGTTAGTTTTGTGTTGTTTCTGGGATAACGTCACCCAATGACACTTTGCTCGGAGGAAGAAAAGATGTCCTTGAGGGTTATTTTTTGACTTTGTTTGACTTTTTGAAGTAAAATAGCAAGGAATGTGAGGGAGAAATTGGTATTGCATGTTTTTTTTTTGCATGGTTTCCTCCACCTTGCCAACAGTGAAGGAGGACCCACTCATCTGTAATGCCAGTTCAATGTATATTTGTAACGTCCAGTGGGGCTGGTGTAATGGCATTGTGGTATAAAGGGGCTCAGAAAGTCCTCCACGAAAGAAAATCATTAAACACAACTCACTCATGGATGTTAGATGTGCCAGTCCAATGAAATCCTCAACATACTCCTCTATAGACCGGGCTTCCTGACGCAGACGCATGATCTTGATACCCGCTGGATCCATGTTAGGCTGAGTCTTCTGTAACCAAAGGGATGTGACACTGACAACAGGGGTGCGGATCCACATGCAGGTTTATTATCAGAATGGTCAGGCAAGCAATGATCAGAACAGGAGCAAATGTGAATGTGTGTGTGTACCAGCGATCTCTAGTGGTTGTATCTCGCTGGTGACCGTGACAATTAGGAGAAGTTGAAAAATTCACGTGTTGTAAATCCAGCTGCTTTAATCTCTTCTGCAGTGCATGTGGCTTTGGTGTGTCATGTCATAAACCAGATGATTTACCATGGAATTATAACAGTGATACATTCCAATTAACTCACAGTGGAGGGTTCAGATGAAGTAATTAAAACTTATGAGTAATAGTGTTAAATTAACTGTGGCTAATTAGGATCTTTTTCCCTTCAAATGCAAAAGCACACTTTAATGGACAAATTTTCTGCCAAATCCTATGGCCAAAAGATTGTCACCCTTGTTAATGTAACCACGATACAAGCTTGAATAAAATTTAGTGAAACAAGTTGCGACCCAGAAGTATAATTTTCAGAAAAGACATGTAAAAAGTGTTACACCCAAAATATTTTTTTGAAACTTGACCCATGTTTGGGCATGACAGTTCAACTCTTTAACAGTATAAATAACTCCTAATGCATGAAATTTTATTAGACCACCTTTTTAATATTTTGGGGAAACTATGATTTTTTTATTGAATATAATGTGTAAAAGAACAGTATTTATTTGAAGTAAGTTTTTTTTTCTTTCAATGCATATAACTACTGTCATTTGATCAAATTAAAGGTCGTGTAGGTAAGTTTTTGACTGTTCTAAAGCATACAAATACCATAATATGTTTGCAGATATTTAAGAAACATCCTAAGTGAACATTTTCACAGTTTATCTGAAAAACAATGCTGAAGTCAGCTATTCTGCTTTAAAAAAGGGCGTTACATGCCGAGATTTACAGTGATAAGCAATCTGGCTAGCCATACAGACGCACAGAATAGTACACCAACTGCACTCCAACAAAATGGTAAGGTTTCTAATCTAATTAATGAATATTAAATTTCTTTAACATTGTTAAATGAACATGCTGAATCTCTGATATGTGTTGGCTTGCACTGAGTTACAGTTCTAAAGTTCAATTTCAAACAGTTTATTATTAAACAGAGTGGACTATCTGCACTGCTTTTAGTAGTATGGCAATAAATGTCATGTAATATGGCATTCAAATGAACACATTATTAGCATTTAACCTTGAATACAGCACATGAGGTGTACCTGAGGTGATCATTGTCAGTTTATCCTGTTGTTCAGCTGCAAGAAATAGAAGCCGTTTCTAAAATGTAAATGTCAGGTGTTGGTTAGGACAAAAACTCCATTTAATATGGTAAATATTTTTTTGTATCGCATGCCGTTGCTTTTATTTAGAACACGACTTAAATCACCCTTAAATCAGACTTTAGACTCGATAGTCATGCATGCTCCTGTTGGTGTAATCAATCTGGCAACCTGGGCTTGCAAGTGTTTTGAACCAGGAATGCAATACCTAGTTCAACCACTGGGTGTCAAAATTACACACTGCACCTTTACTGGGGAACATATGCATATAAGGGGCAACAAATTTAATGCAGCTATTTTTGTTTTTTGAGCAGGATCTTGGCAGCACAGGAGGACCTCCTCGAAATTGGAAGGGAATTGGTATCGCCATGGTGGTTATCCTGGGGGTCATGTCTCTTGTGACCCTTTCCATTTTTCTCCTCACACCCGGTAAGATGGAGACGTAAGCAGTAAATAAATATAAATTGAATGAAATGGGAACCAAGCATACAAAGAGAGATCAGCTACAGTAATAGAAGAAAGAGATGGGGGGAAAACAACAGAAGATTATAGAGGGTTTATGTGAGCACCAGAGAGCTCATATATAAGACATCAATCCTCAAACAAAAGCACAAAAAGACAAGAGAAAACAAAGCGAGCAACACACACACACGCACATACACACACACACACACACATGAAAAAAAAGGATTTTAAAAGAGCTTGTGTTTTTGTTTTGCATGCAATCAACATACATTTCTATAACTTAATCCGTTTGCATTGGGACTTCATACATAATTTGTCTTTGTTTTGTTCATTGAGCCTTTTTATTTCCCTGTATGCTTTGTGTGGAGCTGAATAGGCAGAGTAAATGTTGAATTTATGTGTAATTATTTTCTGTGTTTCTGAGTAAGACGAGTAAAGGGAGTGTGTGTAATGATCTGTTATGTTGGAATAGAGAGGAGTTTATGCAATATTGTGAGCGGGCAAATGGACAAAGCCAAGTTACATCCGCTTTTGGCTCTTGGCAAGGGTTCATTTTGGACAAGCAAACACCATAACAGAAGCTCTTCTAATCCCAGCATAGCAGAACATTAAACATTAATGGGATTTTCTTATTAAAACTTACAATTGAAATGACTTTTTCCTTTAGTTTGGCTGGAATAAAAGCAGTTTAAATAATTTTTTGAGGTCAATATTATTAGCCCCCTTAAGATTTGTTTATTCAGTTGGCTATAGAACAAACAACTGTTGTCCAATAACTTGCTTCAGGGTGTCTGCAGGGTCTTAAGTTCCAACATAGGCTCATTCTGAAAACGTAGCCCTATATACATTTCTGGAGATCGCAAATATGTAGCCAGAGGTACATATGGTTGCATTTTGTCTTTAAAACAAATGCTACAGGGCGGTATGATGCAGTTCCTTTTTGCGCTTACCAGCTGACGGCTTACCTCTGTATGGTCGGCTTTTCCACTATTACCAGTTTGTCCAGTAGCTCGCCTAGTTAGTCTTTTTAAAACACTGTTGGTTGGGTTTAGGGAAGTGGATGGGCTGGTCAATCGGTGCTTTTGAAAACACTATTGGTCAGTCGATCGGTCAGTCAGTCAGTTGGTCAGTCATTCTACAGCGACCTCTGGTGGATTTACGTGAGTACAGCCAGTGCGAATGGCACTTGCGAGAGAAATATGAGATCTCAAAAAGCGTACACAGCGGCCTCTGGTGGATTCACAAAAACAAAACTGAAAAAAAAACGTAGCTCCTGGGACATATTTGGCGCTCTCTAGAAATGTATATAGCGGTATGTTTTCAGAATGAGCCAGGGTTCCTTAAATTGCCTTAAAATGTAGAAATATAGAAATATTGTGTTGTAGGTCCTAAATCATTTAAACATGTCCTAATTTTCCTATGTCCATGAAAAGCTACTCATTCAGGCCGAAACCTTCCAATCACCAGCAATCCATGTCACTAGAACTTTTAACAAAATTTTTATTTTTTTTAAAATTTACCAATAAAGTTTAACTATCGTCCTTACAATAACGTTCATTCAAAAGTTCTCCACAGTATTTATTTATGGCAAGGACCCTGACCTGGATAGACAGTTGTCCATGTATTTAACTTTTTGTAAAAGAAATGTTGTTAAAAAAAGTGCATTTATAAAACCAGAGTTTGCTTGTTTTTACCCATTTTACCCATAAGTCTGAAATTTCATTTATAGTGGTATTACGCCCCAAGTCTAGTGGAGAACAACATGGGCATAGTAAACGAAAAAAGTTGTGGGTGGTGGATTTCCCAAACATAACAAAAAAACAACGCAAAAACAATGCAAAAGATGCCCTTCGGTCGACAACCAAATGCGGACACTCACTTGAGAGTAATTAAATAGATTTATTATAGAAAGATAGTAGGTTGAGCATCTCTTCAGGGTGGCCACAGGCCAAAATAACAAACAAAAGAATCTACAAAGTAACTGAACTAAATTACCTGTAAATATTTAAAGAAAAATACAGGAAGCTTATCTTCCTCCCTAAACATAAACAAAGTCAAAAGTAATCAAATAAATAGGCAGGACACCCCTACAAGCTCAAACTCTCAAAAAGTTGCAAGCATACATGAACAGTTGTACAAGACTAAGGCTCAATCCCAATTCTACCCCTTAGCCCTTCCCCTTACCCAATGTCCCAATTCTCTTTAGTTGAAGGCGTAGGGCTAAGGGGAAGGGCTAGATACCCCTATGTTGTTTTCGTGTGTTTACATAGATTAATATAGGCACGGTGTAAATGCACAGTACAGTTACGATCTTATTGCCACATTATATTGTTATGATAACATAATATATGCCTTCAGTGATTTCCTGAAGATAAATACCAAAAAATAACACAACTGGAATAACTACAGTAGTCGGGATCGTCGATCTCATATGAAGCAAGAGATCGATGACATATGATGACGTGTGCAGGTGCTGTAGTGCTGTCCCAAGCTGTAATGAGCTCCCCGAACCCTTTTATAGGTCTCTGCGACCAGCAGCCAATCAGAATCTGGATCATATTAGAATGGGAGTCTATGGAATAATATAAAACAACACAGGAAGGCGGGACAAAGGAAAAAAGACACATGCAATATGCAACAAAAAATAAATAAATAAATTTTAGTCGTAACAAATGGTCATAAAAAGGTCTTAAAAAGTCTCAAATTTGACTTTTTGAAACCTGCAGAAATCCTGTCGCTTAATTAACCTGACATGCCTAATTAACCTAGTTAAACCTTTAAACTGCACTTTAGGCTGAATACTAGTATCTTGAAAAATATCTAGTAAAATATCAAAGACAAAAGAAATTAGGGATTAGAAATCAGTTATTAAAACTATTATGTTTAGAAATGTGTTGAAAAAATCTCTCCATTAAACATCACTTGGGAAATATTTTATAAAATAATTTTGACTTCAACTGTATGTTCAGTAAATAAGAAACACTTGGCTAATTGTAAAGAATCTATAAATCTATTTACTTTGAACTAAAACTAATCTATTCTCTGTTCTCTTAAACTAATCTAAAATGTTATGAAAGAAGAATTTCTGAGTGCATCTTTAAGAAATGCTCATCTGCAGTGTGTAGAATCACTGTTCACAATGATATTATTTTATTTTTCTTATTATATTTGCATTAGTAACATCTAGATTAGATTTTGTTAGACGATTTTTCATGTTGCAGATATTTTTCCTCAGGAGTTGTGTTGGTTCTTAACCGCCTGCCTGATCTTGTATTTCAGACGAGTCTCATCTCCTGCGGTTGTCTCGTCTCACTCTGGAGAACCTGGAGAGCGAGGATTTCCAAATTCACGACCCCTGTGCAACATGGCTAAATGGTGAGAACTCAAATCGTATAAAGAGTGTTTGAGTGAATGCTTTAGCTTCATTGATTTGGACATGAAAGCTCCTGGGTTGCAACAATTCAGTGTGTTGAAATGCAACAGGGGAGCTGTGTTTTCCTACTAATAGTTAAAATATTCAGTCTACTCTTCAATAAATGTAGCAGTAATTCAGGCTAAATTTCAATTTGCATTCAATTTCAATTGTACAGCATGCAAGATTAAGATTATTAATTCATTTATTTTCTTTTCGGCTTAGTCCCTTTATTAATCTGGGGTCGCCACAGCGGAATGAACCGCCAACTTATCCAGCATATGTTTTACGCAGCTGATGCCCTTCCAGCTGCAACCCATCACTGGGAAACATCCATACACTCTCATTCACACACATACACTACGGACAATTCAGTTTATTCAATTCACCTATACCACATGTCTTTGGACTGTGGGGAAACCGGAGCACCCGGAGGAAATTCACGCGAACACGGGGAGAACATGCAAACTCCACACAGAAATGCCAACTGACCCAGCCGAGACTCAAACCAGCGACCTGCTGTGAGGCGACAGCACTACCCACTGCACCACAACGCTGCCCAATTTAAACCAAATTCATTTTTTTCTTCTATATTTCGCATTCGAAAAATCGATTTAAGAGGTGTTTTGATAGTTCAGAACCACCGTACAAGCTAAAGCAAAATACAAAATGCCGTCACTTGAGCCACAGATAACTTTATGACAAACACAGTGCATAATATAATTATAACATATAATGCAGCAGACAGTTGAGAACCCCTATGCTGGATTCTGTGACTGGCGCACCTCTCTCCTGCTGATGCTTCGGGTGTGTGTGGTGTGTGTGTGTCCATACATTTGACATTTCCATGGACGTTATAATCACCTCATGGACCACTCGGTCTGCTGCTCCTATACATCAACGCTGCCACCATCTATTATAGGCCCAATCCCAATTCTACCCCTTAGCCCTTCCTCTTCCCCAATTCTCTTTAGCGTGAAGGCTTAGGGCTAAGGGGAAGGGCTGTATATCCCTTTGAACTGAGATTTTTCTGGACCACACTTGAAACCCAGGGGTACGAAAATTTCCTAGAATACACCAGCCACAACGGCAACATAGCTGCACCCAGAAGTAAGGAGATCCGCAAATTAGTATTTTTTTTGTCATTATTATGAATTTTTACAACAAACAAGCACACGTTTTAATATATTCATAACCGCGTTCCTGTTTTACCGTCATGCTTTTAAAAAAAAAACACTAAAATAAAAAGCTCTAAATTTCGTTATCTATAATCCATAATCATAACTCCTGTACAGCAGTCCCACAACATTCTGACACTCGATGACACTCAAATCACCTGTCAGAAAAGTCTAGTGGCTGAGAATGGGCTTTTTACAGTGTCTGCTATAACGTTAATGTTGTTTTTGTGAGTTTATATAGATGAATATGGCCACAGTGTAAATGCGCAGTACAGTTACGATCTTATTGCCACATTACATCATTATGATAACATAATATATGCCTTCAGTGATTTCCTGAAGATAAATATAAAAAAATAACACAACTGGAATAACTACAGCAGTCGTGATCGTCGATCTCATATGAAGCAAGAGATCGATGACATATGATGACGTGTGCAGGTGTTGAAGTGCTGTCCCATTTCTTACGGGTAAATTTTGAAGCCCTTCCCCTTCACACTCTTAATGTCTATAGCAGGGGTCGGGAACCTTTTTTCAGCAAAGAGCCATTTCTGGGGGGGTTTTGGCAAATGCATTTTTTAAAGAGCCACGTGACGTTGTGTATCTATATCTATCTATAAGATATATATATATATATGTCTGTTGGTAGCATAATCTGAACTTACTCAGCGGTTAACAAAAAAAGCATGAAACATCACTATTCAGTTTACTAACACAACTGACACTCAGTTCACTTCACTATTATGTGCCAAGCTAAAATCACTCACTCAGTCTAAACTTCCAGATGAGCCCAGTTACCTCTTCCGTCATGTTTTCTGGCTGACTTGAGATCGTTTTGCTGCTGTCTCCTGATCCATTCGCGCAGATTCATCTTCTCTTGATACGGCTCATTATCAGATTTCCTCGTGGTTTAAAAAATATAAATACAGCTTGAGTGCCTCTGGCGTTTTGAAAATACAGATGTTATTTGGGTAGGCCACTATGCCATTATTTATTTTCGCTGATCACTGTGCGCGAAACAATAATCACCAACCAATGAGCGTGATTGTAAACATAAGAAAGCTGATTGGTCAAAAGTGACTACCTTTATGTGTGTGCGCACAGCCGCGCACACACACTCGACTCGACACAGCTTTGCTCGCTGTTTTTTACTCGGACTCATGGGAAGTTCGGATCATTTTACTGACTCTGACCTTTATGTCTCGTTCATCGAGATGAACGAATCTTTTTTTCCGAGTCATTTCGTTCAATTTGCGAAAATAACATTAAAATGTTACGAGATGCTTCCAAACACATCTACAACTAGCCCAAACGTTGATCACACTACTTTCTGAGTCATTCGTTCATCATGTAACAGCTTTTTCTAGTATAGTTATAACGATACAGTTACTATACTAGTACTAGTATGTAAAGAGATGACCGAGAACTCGAGAAATGAACAGATCAAATCTTTTTCCGGCTCTAAATGCATATGATTGGCTTCTGTCTCTCGTGTGAAGAACGAACGATTAAAACCCGATAGAAAACTCGAAAAAATGAACTAATCTTCACCTCCACCAGCACAAAAGTGCGCTTGCGCGAATGAACAAATCACTCCCTGAGATGACTCATCGTTCTTGAGTCAAATAAAAGATTCAATCAAAATGAACGAATCGTTCAAGACCGGTCCGTGTACCTGCGTGACAAACTGAGGCATTGGATGTCACACACACACAGGTATTCACCACGCACAAGTTAATGCCGGATCAATTAAAATAAATACCAGAACGCAATACACGAATATCTGACATTTCTCGGAACAAGATTAAAATTAAGGCTCAGATTAATCACTAGCGCGAACAGTTCATTTGCCGTACTTAGCATGCACGACTTTTTCGCCGTTTGTGAAAGTTTTCCTTTGCCTTGCGAGCTCCAATGACCTCGCAGCACTCAAATTCCCACATGCCCCTGTCCAAACTCCCGTCCTGCCTCTCCTGTTTTTGTCTGATTTGCATTTTATGCTGGAGCTCCTAACACGCCTTCTTTCTTGTGGTTCTTTGCCGCAAAAGCTGCATGGTGGGTTTCAAAATGTCTCTTAACATTCGATGTTTTACAAGAGGAAATGCGTTTGGTGCAGATCAGACAGGGCAGAGCATTTTGAAACTTTCGAAGTTGCTCCGAATTTCTTTTTGCCATCATCACCACTCATGAACGTTGTTTGAATTTACGTGCGCGCTCGCGCGGTTACCATAGAAACGTAATTGGTTTATTCACTGCGCCGCAGACGTCGAGTTTTTATTCTTTTTCCTACAAAATAAAATTACAATAACGAGGGAATTGTAAATGTATTTTCAATAGGAAACTGATTACTAGTGACGATTATCATTTTTTTAAACTGTAGAATTTTATTGAAGGGAGACAGCTGGAGAGCCACCTATTTTTGGTCAAAGAGCCACAGGTGGCTCGCGAGCCATAGGTTCCCGACCACTGGTCTATAGGTACTGCCA
Organism: Danio kyathit; assembly: GCA_903798195.1. NCBI lineage: Eukaryota > Metazoa > Chordata > Actinopteri > Cypriniformes > Danionidae > Danio > Danio kyathit. The sequence goes on from LR812541.1 coordinate 38,121,826, forward strand.
GTCTATGTTCCCGATTTGTTAACGTACAAAACACACTATTTCATCTCTCTAACCGACACTTTAACCCATACTTGCACTAGTTTTGCACAGTTGCGCTTACAATCACTCCATATCTAAAACAAAACAAAACACTGCATTTATGAAGATTTAGGGAAGCCGTTGGGTGGGTCAATCGGTGCTTTTAAAAAACACTATATGTTGGGTCAGTCGATCGGTCAGTCTGTCAGTCATTCAGTCAGTCAGTAAGTGAGTCAGTTGACAGCAGCCTCTAGTGGATTTATGTGAGAACAGCAGCCGCGATTGGCACATTTGGCACATAAATTTGAGATTTCAAAAAGCCTACACAGTGGCCTCTGTTGGATTTGTGAAAACAAAAACTGCAAAAAAGTACCTCCTGGGACATATTTGCCGCTCTCCAGAAATGTATATAGTGGTACGTTTTCAGAATAAGCCTAGCTTGCAATTTTGTGAGCTGTAACATAAAACTAAAATAACGAATAGTGGAACAAATTATTGCTGGCAGCTTGTGAATTAATAATAGTTCTTGTGAAAATGGTACAACAAGTAATAAATTCATTTTGAGTAACTGACCCAACACTGCTCTATGTTCAGGTCAGTCTGAAGCTTAGCTATTGAATGCTAATTTTTTTGTTTTTTTTTGTTTTACAGAGCATGAAATGTCACTCTGCACCCAGGAAGGTCATGTTTTAATTCACAATCTCAGCACCAATCTCACCACCACGCTATTGGACAACAGCACCCTGGTGAGTGCACACTTACACATGCATGCACTCACATAAAAACCAGTAACATAGTAAATAATGGCCATGCAGACACACACACACATACGGTCTCATCTCCGTCCCAAACCACCAACGTAGAGCAGCTCTCTGGAGAATTACAACCCCCTTGAGGCATGTGAGCAGGACAAGACATACAACTCCATTAGCTCCATTCTCATGGAGCCTGACAAATGGGTCAGTCCGAAGAGCAAGGCTACGCACTGGTAGACAGGCGTCTTTAAAGAAAGCATAGCTAAAAATGAGCAAAGAGAATTCTCAAATAGCGTTTCGGCTTCCGAGGCTCTGACAGTTAATGCTGCGTCTTTTATTCCAGCTTTCTCCCCAGTTGATCCCATAGCATGTGTGTTCAAAGAGACTGTTTCAGCAGGGCCACCCTTTGAACGGTGACAGTGAGAAACATATATGGGTCATTGCCTCAGATGCTTAATGCAATGTTGTCGAGATGGCAGATACTTCTGCTCTACAGCTCCTCCTACACTGCAAACACTGTTACTCTCGTCCTATTGGCTTAATGCCACAACAGCATTTATTTACCAAAATGCACTTTCTGCAGTCTTGGTTTGTAAATGATGGGGTTTGCATAAGGAAGGTTTGAGAAGGAAGATTTTAAGCTGTGGAATAAAATATTATGGATGTAAAAGTACACTGTGTTTATCACAAGGCACAGTACTTGGTCTCTTGCTTTTTCATTTTCTTTTCAGCTTAGTCCCTTTATTAATCTGGGGTTGCCACAACGGAATGAACCGCCAACTTATCCAGCATATGTTTTATGCAGCGGATGCCCTTCCAGCTGCAACCCATCACTGGGAAACATTTATACACACTCATTCACACACATACACTACGGACAATTTAGCTTATTCAATTCACCTATAGCGCATGTCTTTGGACTTGTGGGGGAAGCCGGAGCACCCGGTGGAAACCCACACAAACTCGGGGAGAACATGCAAACACAAAAACGCCAACTGACCCAGCCGGGGCCGAGGCCCGAACCAGCAACCTTCTTACTGTGAGGCGATTGTGCTACCCACTGCGCCACCGTGCTGTCCCAGAGTAAACAGTAAAATAATTTACTTAATTTCTAAATAAATAAATTCCAATAATGTTCTATATTGCAAAATATATGACCTGTTTTTTAAATTAAAATAAGTGTTGGAAAATTACAATGGAATAAGGCATTGCACAAATATAAATGTTAAAATGCCAATATGTAGAAAGATAACTCAGAATATAAAATATATAAAATAAATTTCCTTTTGAAAGTACATTGTACATTATATTGATTATTTTCTTCCAAACAGATGGATGAGGGGAAAAAATAGACTTTTAAGATCATAAATGTTGTTTTGTTTTCCTGTTTTAGGATCTGAAGTCAATGAAGTTCCAAGTTTCTGCTGACAAGAGGTTCATCTTGATGGCGTATAATATCCAGCATGTGAGTAATGTGAACAGAGAAACAAAAAACGAGCAGTAATCTTATTTATACATTACATGTATAAGAAAGTTAAGATAATCTTTCTATTGTTTTAGAATCTAGATACTAATTTATATGCACAAGTTCATGAACACATCTTAGCATAGTGGCGTCCACACATTATACTTTTTAGTTTTTTTTTAATGCTGAACAAGCTATTTTTGCAGTTTAACTTATGCCGATTTCAGACTGCATGACTTTAGCCCTGATTTTGACTCGCCGACAGGTTTTGAGAAATCGCAGACAAATGCTTGAAATCACAGGCAAATCGGTGCTCGTTCACATGAGTGACAATCACACAGTATGAACTATCAAGGACGCGATATGAGAGAATTGCCGATGAGTCGCCAACACCCGTGAGATATTTGGCATGCTAAATATCTGGAGCTGTCAGAGATTTAAATCATGCTGTGTTAAATGTTTTCTGATTGAAAATAACATCTGCGATCACCTACAGCCAATGAGAGGGCAGCATTCACTAGTACGGGTACCTGCAGGCCAGCGGGAGGCTGTTAAAGTTAAAAGCACTCATTTTCAGTTTATTTGGACCCAAGAAATGGAGAAAAAACTAGTGTAAATTTGGCAGGAGCACTGTGTCTGTTTCATGTGTCATCTGATCAATATCACAATCAGGTCGAAAAACTAGTAAGTAAAAAAAAAAGGTTGAGGAGAAATTGTTAATTCTCTTCAAAAGCTAGGTGAGCAACACAAGTTTCCAAAGCTAAAGCCTTCTCTTTCCATTATGTAACATTAGTTAATAACGAAAGATATATTACGTGACCTCGCGTTGTTTCCATGTCACTTCTCTTGTTTGTTTGGTTGTGATTTTTCCTATTTTAAAGTCATGCAGTGTAAACTCTCCTGTCGCCGATCCATCCTGCAGTGTAAACACAGCATCGACAGAACGCTAACCCAGATAGTCATGCAATGTGAAAACATCCGTGACATGACTACTTTGAAAATCATGCAGTCTGAACTCGGCATTAGGCAATGAAATTTCTTAATATATCTTAGCTCTTATGCACATTGTTATTCTTTTGGAGAACAATTAATCCGTGCAAGTTAATCCACTTAAGATAATTGTTTGTTTTGGTAATCTTCAATCAGTCTGACCATTTGCTTCTACATTTGGGTTTATTCGTTTTTCAATTGCACTGGTAGTTAAAGAGTATTCAACTCTGAGTTAAAGGTGTTGTATGTACGTTTTTGAATCATCTAAATCATAAAAAAAACATAATTTGTTTGCAGATTTTAAAAAATAAAACATCCGAAATCAACATACCTGCTTATCAGAAAAACAATGCTAAAGTCAGTTATTCTCCTTTGACAATGTGTGTTCCATGTCAGAAAGTTTATCTTTGTTTTGGTCTGTGTAACTCCGCCCACTGAGGGACAGGGTGAAGAAAAACCCTCTCCAATATTTTGAATTTGCATTGTATAAAAAAAAACTAGTTCAACCACTAGGTGTCAATCCTACATACTGCACCTTTAAAGGCAGCACTGTAAAAGAGTTCTCTAATGCTCAGCTGAGTAGTTTGAGTCTCGTTTCTTCAAGATAAACAAATCTTTTTTCGAGTCATTTCGTTCAATTTGCCAAAACAACATTAAAATGTTACGAGATGCTTCCAAACACATCTACAACTAGCCCAAACGTTGATCACACTACAAACAAGTCAAAACAAGAATACTATTGTAACATGCAATGCTACCAAGAAAGAGAAAATAATCCTTCATTGTTTACCTTTTGTTTTATCTATGATTAACTCTGCTCACCTCTTCTGGCATGGCTACAAGTTTGAGTTGTTTGTACACCTGACACTGACAGTCCCATATAAACTTAACCAACGTGTACAGTCTGAGCAGGAAACACCCATGATTAGTTCACCTTTTGAGTCTTTGGTTTTTTGAGTCGTTCGTTCAATGTGACATCATGTAAAGAGATGACACAAAATCGAAGACTCGAGAAATTAACTGATCAAATCTTTGCATATGACTGACTTCTGTCTTTCACGTGAAGAACGAACCCCTCAAACCGAGGACTTGAAAGATGAACATATCATCTTATTCCGTCTCTAAATGCATATGATTGGCTTCTGTCTTTCACGTGATGAAGGAACGACTGAAACTGAGGACTCGAGAGAAAGATGAACAGATCAAATCTTTTCCCGGCTCTGACTGCATATGATTAGCTTCTGTTTTTCACGTGATGAATGAAGGACTTAAACCGAGACCTCGAGTGATGAACGGATCAAATCTTTGGCTCTAAATGCATATGATTGGCTTCTGTCCTTCACGTGATGAACGAACGACTCAAACCGAGGACTCAAGAAATGAACGGATCAAATCTTTTTCCGGCTCTAAATCCTTTAAACACAACAAATTTTGTCTTAAATGAGCATAAACATTTAGGAAAACAGTCAAATGCTTTCATTATAGATATATGCAGTTTTAAAGTGACAGCTCTGTTATTTAATGTAATCAAACCAAAAAAATCTAAATGAGAGATTCATTCGCTGCTCTGTAATCAGAATGTTTAAAAATATACAGTGAAGAAAAGATGAGATTTGATAACTTGATTCTTTTTCTTTATAGTAGCTAATAGTTTAAATGAGCTGAACTGTTTGCTAATTTATTTGCAGCTTTTTCTAATGTATACTAGTTATTATATCCTTTGTAAATAATAATAAAAATGTATTACTGATCGTTTCAGACCTTTATTTACAATGAAACAGCTCCAGATGAACATATTTATTTATTTATTTTTTTATTTATTTATTTATTTATTTTTTTTTTTGGGGGGGGGGGGGGGGGGGGGGGGGGGGGGGGGGGGGCAGGGAAGTATCCCTTATTTTCACATCATAATGTTGACAGGTATGCTCTAATGGCATATGATTGGCTTCTGTCTTTCACATGGTAAACGAACAACTCAAACCTGATAGAAGACTCGAAAAGTGAACTAATCTTCTCCTGCACCTGCACAAATGTGCGCATGCGCGAATGAACGAATCACTCCCTGACAGGACTCTTCATTTTCGAGTAACAAAAAAGATTCATTCAAACTGAACGAATCATTTAAGACCGACCCATCACTACAGCTTAGGCTTTTTGACAGAGCATAGACATTTTCAGCTGCTTCGGCGGACATGCGCCGTCACTGGGAATGCACTGATGATGTGAAGTCTCTACAAAGATAAAATGTACAAAGTCAGACCAAACATTTCGATTGGACATAGTTTTTGGTCCTACACCTTTATGTCTTTCTTCTATTGACCATAAAAGAAGATATTATGAGGAAAGCTGTATACCATTGATTTTCACAGTAGGAAAAACAAATACTGTGTGTCAATTGTAGGTTTACAGCTTTCTTCAAAATAGATTTTGTTTTCAACAGAAGAAATAAATTCATAAATGTTTAAAACAAGTAAAGCATAAGTAAAAGATGACAGAATACTGATTTTAAATAAACATTGAGATGTGAAGAGACTTTCAACTAGCATGACAAACAATGTATTTGAACCAAATCACCCATACCCTGCCTTTATATGAAGACTATAGGTTTTACATTACTGAATAAGATATTATTTAGCTATCATTTTCTTTGTAGAATTAAGAAAATATGTGTCCACTATGTAGCATATTTGTTTCCCTACACCAACAGCAACATCTATCAGACACGTCATGCATGTATTGATGGCACAAGCATTTTTTTTGTGCCGGTGTTAGGAGAGTGAACTACAGCTTTTATCTATCAGACCGAACAAAAACGCTTTCAGACCAGCAAGAGAGAACACTTAAGTCGTCTATAATTTCTGCAGCCTGTTCAACACCGAACACAGCTATGGTGAACAGCAGACGTGGCAGGAATTGAATATTGAAACACAGAGGAGCTGAGCTGTATTGAAGGAAAAAAGGAGGGTTACAGACAGGAAAAGGGAGAGATGGAAACGGAGGAGAGGAGCTGTTTGGCTCTGAATGGTAATGAGCATCACACAGGGGCGAGCCTTTGTGATTACAGAAGGTTTAGTAACAGCCAGCAAATAAACAACTTGTAGGCTATTTGTTTGAGCAACCACAGCAATCTGTAGTTCTTATCCCCCCGCCGAAGCTCCACTTCAGAAAATAATCATCTCTGCAGTTGTGTTCGCTCTTCTCAAAGGAGAACCACGGAGCAGGGCGTAGACATGAGGAGAAAAAAAAGCAGGATAAAGAGGAAAAACAGGCAGTTGAAACACTGACAGTATAATCTAGACTTTCTCTCCTGCACTTGTTCTCTCTCTGTCTCTGTTTCTCTCTCTCCTTTCTTTCTATGTCTCTTGTGTATATTGCTTTTTGTCACTCATTTACATGCGTTCTGTTTTGTGGATTTGCCTCAAAGCATATGCTAGAGTTGCAGTCTGTTTGATTGCATTTTCCATAAATAAAACCTGTTTTAGGACAATTTATAAATGGTTTGATTTGTTTCATTAATTAAATGATATTCAAGCACGTTATTTTTCACGTTAGATAGATAGATAGATAGATAGATAGATAGATAGATAGATAGATAGATAGATGGATGGATAGATAGATAGATAGATAGATAGATAGATAGATAGATAGATAGATAGATAGATAGATAGATAGATAGATAGATAGATAGATAGATAGAGTGATACATACACACATACATACATACATACATACATACATACATACATACATACTGTACATGCATACATACATAAATTCAAACACTACCTGACAAAAGTCTTGTCACCTATCCAGGTTTTAGGAACAACAAATAATAAGTTGACTTCTAGTTGATCATTTGGTGTCAGATGTGGCTTATATGAAAAGCAAAGGCCTCTAGATTATGCTTATTTTACCAAAATAAAATATGATCATGCCTTGATTATTATTTTTTTAATTAGGACAGTAATGTCTGACTTTGCTTAGACAAAAGCCTTGTTACTTAACAGAAATAATGTACAGTATAGAATATAAAGTCATTGTGCAGTGGAAAAAGAATTCATATTGTGAATGACTCCCATGAGCTTGGAGGACTGCATCCATACATCTCTGCAATGACTCAAATAACTTAATAAAGTCATCTAGAATGGCAAAGAAAATGTTCTTGCAGGAATCCCAGAGTTCATCAAGATTCTTTGGATTCATCTTTAATGCCTCCTCCTTCATCTTACCCCAGACATGCTCAATAATGTTCATATCTGGTGACAGGGCTGGCCGATCCTGGAGCACCTTGACTTTCTTTGTTTTCAGGAACTTTGATGTAGAGGCTGAAGTATGAGAAGGAGCGCTATCCTGCTGAAGAATTTGCCCTCTCCTGTGGTTTTTAATGTAATGGGCAGCACAAATGTCTTGATACCTCAGGCTGTTGATGTTGCCATCCACTCTGCAGATCTCTCGCACGCCTCCATACTGAATGTAACCCCAAACCATTATTTTTCCTTCACCAAACTTGAATGATTTCTGTGAGAATCTTGGGTCCATGTGGGTTCCAATAGGTCTTCTGCAGTATTTGTGATGATTGGGATGCAGTTCAACAGATGACCTATCAGAAAAATTTACCTTCTGACACTTTTCCAAATGATCAAGTCAAGTTATTATTTGTTGCTCTTACAACAGGGATCAACTACAAGACTTTTGTCAGGTAGTGTCAATAAGATAGATAGATAGATAGATAGATAGATAGATAGATAGATAGATAGATAGATAGATAGATAGATAGATAGATAGATAGATAGATAGATAGATAGATAGATAGATAGATAGATAGATAGATAGATAGCATTGTTGTATATATGGGAAAAAATCTAAATAATAATTATTTTTCTTAGCTTTTGATCCAACATTTAATCTTTGAAATGATATATTGTCTAGTCATGCAAATTATGGAACTTTATACATGTATGTGAATGAATTGTATTACAGGGTTTATTTTAAAATTAATATTTCATTTTTGTAAAATTATACATTTTGTTTCAGAATAAAAATATCCAGCATAGTTTCAGCTCTAGGTCAGAATATATAGATACAAAATAGTGTTCAACAACAACAGCAAACAAAAAGTCAAATAGCAACAGATCACGATGAATTCTTAAAATGAAGCGTGGTTTATTGATTGTAACATATTGCGATGATCGTTGTCAGTATTCACTTTAAAAGTTCAACTTCATTAGAACTAAAACAATAATTCTTAGCATCCCATGTGTTTATTTATAACCTCATAAATCTGCTCATGTAAATGTTCCAACTATTATTCGCAGAGGTTTATAACACTAAAAGCTAATGTAATACAATGCAACAAATTCTACTGTGGCAATTAAATAATGGCCAGTTTAAAATATATATATATATATATTTGGTACATTTTGCTATTGCTTTGCTCTACCGCTGTGAAATTTAGAATAAAATGTGATGTATTATCACAAAGAAAATCTCACAATCCAAAAATATGTAACATAATTAAAGTGTTGTACGTTTCTTTTGATGTTGGACGCGTTGTTTTATCTCCCAATGCCAATCCATGTGGTCACATCTGCAGGGAGACATGGATTTCTCTGTTAGTTCTCCACCTCCTCTAGTCACAATCACTATCTCTCCTGCTTTATCTCCCCCTCCACCCTTTCCACTATCTTTGAGATTATGTGCTGACTGTGGCGGTTTGCAACTGAACTAAGAGCAGCAGTGCTACACAGTAATCACACAGGGAGAAAAAGGAGGAAAGGAGAAGGGTACGGTGACTGAGAAAGACGAGGATTAAAAAGATGTGATCTGCAGGCGCCCTTAGATCATGCTGTCCAATCGAAATCAATCATAGAGACGGGATGAATGGGACGTGTGAATGTGTTCGGGGAGATTGAAAAGGAAACCCGGGAGATAGGAAAACTATAAAAGGGGACACCAGAATAGTGAGGTGAAATTGCAAGGGAAGGAAGAAATTGGAAAAGGGGGGAAAAGGGAAGGAAGGCAAGTGTCACAATGGGAAAAAAAAGGTGGAAGTGAAATGTATATGTATTGAGAGAGTGAAATTGAAGCCGCGAAAGACAGCATGAGGGATGGCATGAGCTAAATCTGAAGATAGAGAGATGGCAAGATGATGCAGGAAAAGCACAGAGCTGAGGGTGGTTTCAGAGATGGGGATAATTTAGTCAAAAACAAGACATCTGTCATCATTTACTCACTCTCATGTCACTCCAAACTTGCTTGACTTTCTTTCTTTGGCAGAGAAAACAAAAAAAGGGCTTGTGAACTGAAATGACGCAAAAGCATCACAGATCTAGTTCATATGACTCATACACTTTATTCCAAGTCATCTAAAGTCATGTAATAGCTTTTTTGTTTGGAACTGACCAGCATAAGAATGTGCGAGTGAAATATATATTATATTATATTATATATATATATATATATATATATAACAGAGCAAGGGAATTTTCACAGTATGTCTGATAATATTTTTTCTTCTGGAGAAAGTCTTATTTGTTTTATTTCGGCTAGAATAAAAGCAGTTTTTAATTTTTTAAAAACCATTTTAAGGACAATTAGCCCCTTTAAGCTATTTTTTGTTTCAATAGACTACAGAACAAACCATCATTATAGAATGACTTGCCCAATTACCCTAACTTGCCTAGTTATCCTAATTAATCTAGTTAAACCTTTAAATGTCACTTTAAGCTGTATAGAAGTGTCTTAAAAAATATCTAGTCAAATATTATTTACTGTCATCATGGCAAAGATAAAATAAATCAGTTATAAGAAATGAGTTATTAAAACTATTATGTTTAGAAATGGGTTGAAAAAATCTTCTCTCCATTAAACAGAAATTGGGGAAAAAATAAACAGGGGAGGTAATAATTCAGAGGGGCTAATAATTCTGACTTCAACTGTATATATATATATATATGTATGTAATACGAACTCATTTCTAATAACTAATTTATTTTGTCAGCGGCACCGTGGCTAAGTGGTTAGCATTGTCACCTCACAACAAGAAGGTCGCTGGTTCGCTGGTTCGGACCAGTTGGTAGCTGTGTGGAGTTCGGATGTTCTCCCTGTGTTGGCGTAGGTTTCTTCCGTGTGCTCTGGTTTCAAAGTACAAAGCAAACACATGCGCTATAGGTGAATTCCATAGATATATACATTAGATGTCGCCTACCCTACTGTTGTCTATTAGAAGGAATGCGACAATAGAGCCGCCATTTTAGTACAGGGTAGCGCTCGATTGAAATGAATGCAGGACCAGGGTGAAGTGGAGGACTGTGGCCATCCAAAGCCAGAGAAATACACATATACACATATATCTATGATCGGGAGTTTTTCCCAGTGGTCCATATGCAAATATTTTTTTAAATTACGAAATGTTATAATTTTACATTACTTTTTTACATTGATGGATGTGACCGCACGGGCATTCCTGACAAAAGCAAGTGTTTGTGTGCATGGAAATGCATTATCCTCCTTCCCTGTTTAATTTGATCTAATCCATGTCCTGAAACACACCCCCTCTCCTGCTTTCACTTCTTATTCTGACGGAGGGAGCGATTCATTTGTGAATGAATCTCCGTTATGAACGACTTGTTCACTTAGCTGACAATAATACAAGTTTCTAGCACCGCAGCGTCTTGTTGTCATATTTCATAACATTGTTTGCTTATTTTATTAAACAAAACTAGCATAAGCTTAGAATTTAGTGCGAGTTGGTGCTACTTTGCCTTATGGTCACTGCAGTAGAGACTGTATTATCAATAACATTACTTGTTAAGCACAAAAGTTCATAACATACAAAAACATAAAAAACTAAATCTTACCTATGAAATGTGATGCCTTTGTGCTTTGTTTTCTTTGTTTGCTCGTTACTACAACACAAACACAGCGCTAAAGTCCAGCATCTTCACATTGGCACACTGTCTTGACTAGTGCGGTTGAATGACGTTTGTCCTATAGAAGCACTGTACCAATGTGGCGGCGATATTGACGCATTCTCAGGGTCTCTATGTGATATCTAGTGTATATATCTATGGGTGAATTCGATAAACTAAAATTGGCCGTAGTGTATGAGTGTGTGTGTGTGTGTGTGTGTGTGTGTGTGTGTGTGTGTGTGTGTGTGTGTGTGTGTGTGTGTGTGTGTGTGTGTGTGTGTGTGTGTGTGTGTGTGTGTACAACCCAGTACTGGGTTGCTGCTGGAAGGGTATCCACTGTGTAAAACATATGCTGCAATAGTTGGCAGTTCATTCTGCTGTGGCGACCCCTGACAGATAATAAGCAAAAGGAAAATGAATGAATGAATTTCTTTTGTCTTTGCCGTGATGACAGTACATAATATTTAACTAGTTATTTTCAAGATATTAGTGTTCAGCTTAAAGTGCAATTGAAAGGTTTAGGGTTAATTAGGTCAACTAGGCAAGTTGTTAGTAAGTTACTGGGCAATAGTTGTTTGTTTTGTAGCCCATCAAGCAAAATTATTATTATTTATTTTTTTATTTTTTTAAAGTTCCCAGGTTCTGCAGGTTGCAATGTTCCGAATTTTGATTGCCAATCTAAAGCCAATTGTAATGGTTTGTTTTGGTCCAATCGTAGAGCCTGGGGGACCAGAGTGAGTGCCCAACCCTGGTCCAAGAAAAATTATTTCTTATCGGGGGATAATAATATTGTTCCTAAAAATTTATATTTCTAATGTTTTTTTTTTAACAATTTGAACTTCGTTGATTTTTCTTATTTGTAAATAATACAAATGAACATCAAATACAGAACATTAACAGATAAACAAAGCGTTAAAAGGAAAATAAAACGTCATATAAATGTACACAGAACGTTAACAGATAAACAAAGCGTTTAAAAGGAAAATAAAAACATCATATAAATGTACACAGAACATTAACAGATAAACAAAGCGTTAATAGCAAAATAAAAACGTCTTATACAGTAAATGTATATGCATATTAAGTCATACATATATAATGGATGTTCATTCATTCATTTTCTTTTCGGCTCACATACACTACGGCCAATTTAGCTCATTCAATTCACCTATAGCACATGTCTTTGGATTGTGGGGGAAACCAGAGCACCCTGAGGAAGCGAACATGGGGAGAACATGCTAACTCCGCACAGAAATGCCAGCTGACCCAGCCGGGGCTCGAACCAGTGACCTTCTTGCTGTGAGGCGATCGTGCTACCCACTGCGCCACCGTGACACCCCATAAACAAAACAAAATTCATGCACAAAAGTAAATTTAAACAAACAAACAAGCAAATAAACAATATTTAAAATAGGGAAGTGGGAGTGTTGCAAATATAGCCATTATTATTTCTTCTCGTTACATGTTTATCTTAACCATTAATGGTTTTTATTCCAGCCAAACTAAAAGAAATAAGACTTTCTCCAGAACAAAACAATATAATAGGAAATACTGTGTAAATGTATTGCTCTGTTAAGCATCACATGGGAAATATTTGAAAAAGAATTCAAATATCACAGGAGGGTTAATAGTTTTGCCTTCAACTTGCATATAAAGATTTTTTTTATAAGGAACAGATCATTATGAGTCATTTATCACAAAACACCTTGATATCAATCTTTAGCATGTTCAAAAGACTCCATTGGAGAAGCAGCAGTCTGATTTATCTTTTTAATTAACCGGTTGATCTTGTGTTTGCAAAAAGTCTGGTCTGTGATTCCCTAAAGCATACTACACTTGGATTGTAGAAACTATTGGCACTAGTGGTATCTATGATCTACTTAGGCATTCAATGCTTTCGGGAAACAGAGCCTTTAATGATGTATTCATGAATCAGGCTGATTTGATTCTCTCACCAAACTCAGTGACTCAATGGTCCAGCCACAGTAGTTAACAGCTCACTGGAGGGGAAAATTAGCAGTAAAAACATCATAAATGTTGGTCTTTTCCTACAAAAAGCTACCTGAAGAGTTCAAAGCACTCAAGTCTTTAGATCAGAGATGAAAAAGGGGTTTTCAAGTATCAAAACACTGAAAGCGTAACACAGCCATAATTGATTTTCATGTATAAGAATCATGTTCAAGGCAAATAATAACGACAGAAAGAAAATCTTTTTGCATGATTTATACTAAAATGTCATTCAGTATAATAGTAGTGTATACACAAAAAATGGCTCAAGCATGTTTAGAACAAGAATCATTCATCAATATCAAAATCATTCATCAAAGTCATTCATCAACATTATTTAAGGATCAGTGTAAATTTTAAATCTTTATATTATATACAACGGGGATGTCACGGTGGCGCAGTGGGTAGCACAATCGCCTCACAGCAAGAAGGTCGCTGGTTCGATTCTCGGCTCGGTCAGTTGACATTTCTGTGTGGAGTTTGCATGTTCTCCCCATGTTCAAGTGGTTTTCCTCTGGGTGCTCTGGTTTCCCCCACAAGTCCAAAGACATGTGCTGTAGGTGAATTGAATTGCTAAATCAGCCATAGTGTATGTGAGTGTGTGCAAGACTGTGTGGGTGTTTCCCAGTGTTCGGTAGCAGCTGGAAGGGCATTTGCTGCATAAAACATGTGCTGGATAAGTTGGCGGTTCATTCCGCTGTGGCGACCACTGATTAATAAAGGGAGCTGAAAGCTGAAAAGAAAATTAATTAATTATACAACTTTATTCACATACATACAGTATATGTAAAGTGATTTATGCCATAGAGCAGATCTTAACATCCTTTTTTGATTTATTCATTTTACTACAAAACTAGGCTATATATTTAAACGGTCACACTTAACATATTTACTAACATGAACTAAGAATAAACAATACTTGTACAGTATTTATTAATCCTAGTTCAACATTTACCAATCAAATTCATTAGTAAAACCCAAAGCTTTGCTTGTTAATTTAAGGATATAGGACATCCAGGGGAGGTTGCTATCGCAGAATAAAGCATGACAAAAAAACATCTCTCCTGGATGTACTTTATCTCATTTATTACATGGCTACTTGACACAAAACATATAAAATAGACATTAAACATTGCTTTGAACCCTTAAAGTGTATCCATTCTTGGTAACACTTCTAGAATGACCCCATTCTTTTTATGAGAAGTGCCATAGGATTTTTAACGACCACAGAGAGTCAGGACCTCGGTTTAACATCTCTTTCGAAAGACGGCACCCACTGAGCAGTATAGTGTCCTCTTCACTTTTACTGGGGCATTAGGACTCACACAGACTGCAGGTTGAGCGCCCCCTGCTGGCCTCTCTAACACCACTTCCAACAGCAACCTTGTTTTCCCATGTGGTCTCCCATCTAGGTACTGACCAGGCTCAGCCCTGCTTAGTTTCAGTGCTTGGGCCGCAGGGAGATATGGCTGTGAGCCTGTGACATTCAGCAGTTGTTGTCTCGGAATAACATAGCTTGGAATGTTGCAACTGACTAATCAGAATCAAGTATTTCAGACAAGTTAACAAGAACTAACAATGAATGACATTATTTTCACTAGCGTTAACAAATATGAATAAATACTGTTGAACTATTCATTATTTGTTCATATTAGATACATGAACTAATACAAAGTTATTGTAAAGTGTTACCATGTAAACTATATTATTGGCCTGTTGATCTAATTTGTAAAATAGAACTAAAATGAATGAAGTTAATACAGACATTAACATCATTTTATTTGTTTGTGAAGCTGCTTTAAAACAATGCGAGTTGTGAAAAGTGCCATATAACAAATGTGTGACGTTAATATCTTTTGTTCACCACTTATTCAACACAAAAGTAAATTGTTTTCTAAATATCTCCGGAAAAAGGAAGTCACAGATTTGAAACGGCATGAGTATAAGTACATGATTACAGATATTACACATTTTTTTGTGAGAAAAATCCTCTTTTAAGGAAGGAAGGAAGTCAAGGTGAGGGAAAATAAAGCTAAAACGTCTACAGGGATTCAGAAATGAAGAGGGATGCTTTTGTGTGAACCAGGACAACCTCAAGCGCAGAGGAAGATGTGTTGTGATGTACATGAAATGAAAGATTTTACAGTCGGAATCCGCACTATTGAGAGAAGAAAAGCGAATGAATGGAGAGAGAGAAAAAAGGAAAAGGCAGGCATGAAGGCAAACTAGGGCAGATCTTGCAATTTTGGCAGTGTGAATTGTGTGGGCATCAAAACCACGCTGAGTATTATTGAGCAAATTAGTGCATTTACTATGCCAGCGTCACAATGATGCAGATTCCCATGTTGGCAATATCTTTTTCTTCCCACTGTTTATCTTATGGATATTCATTTTGTGAATTCTTGCAAAAAGAGGATTTACGACTCTCAGCAGGAATCCACAATCTCTTTTCCTATAATCAACACACACAGTCTTGCGCTCAGAGAAAACTAAACTAGACACTAAAATAGAAAACATTGGAATTTCAACGTGACAACAAAAAACTTTTTAATATTGATTATTATGTTATGTACAGTTTGTTTATTATATTATATTATATTATATTATATTATATTATATTATATTATATTATATTATATTATATTATATTATATTATATTATATTATATTATATTATATTATATTATATTCAGGCTAAATGTTTGGATAAAAATGCTGTTAAACAAAATATTATGAAATATTAATCCAATTTAAAATAACAGTTTTTATATTCTAAAATGTAATTAATTTCTGTAATGCAAATGTGATTTTTCAGCATTGTTACTCTAGACTTCAGAATTATAAAATACTACAGAAATATTTTTTTGTGCTCACTAATGTTTGTAAAACAAAAAATCATATTTATTTGAGCATTCATTTGTAATAGAAATGTGAAAATCTAAATGACCTTACTGTCACATTTGATCAGTTTAATGCATTCTTGCACAATATGCTTTTATCAAACAAACAATCTTACTGACCTCATGCTTTCGTCCTTTAATGAAATAATTGTTTAACCTCACTGCTAGCCAGTGTGATACAGTCATCTGGGTCTGTTTTTAGTATGCAGTGCAGGGCATGACTTTCAATCCTATTAGGCTTTTGGGAAACAAGTGTAGTTTGAAGCTTGTCGCCACACTGCGTTCTGCTGCAGCGATCAATATATACGTCCAATTTCACACCAATCATTACAGACCAAACTGATCAATATATCTTCATATAACCAAATGCATTGTAATATACTTTTCTGCTAGACTGAAACATGTACAATTGTCCTTTTTGACATGCTAATACCATATACACCCACCGGCCACTTTATTAGGTACACCTTAGTAGTACTGGGTTAGACTCCTTTTTGCCTTCAGAACTGCCTTAATCCCTCGTAGCATAGATTCAACAAGGTACTAGAAATATTCCTCAGAGATTTTGGTCCACATTGACATGATAGCATCATGCAGTTGCTGCAGATTTGTCGGCTGCACGTCCATGATGCGAATCTCCCATTACACCACATCTCAAAGGTGCTCTATTGGATTGAACCAGCAGGCACACAACATCATAAGACGTTTATATTAAGTTACATTTAGGTCATGACGTCAGGTGACCAAAATTCAACCTCTAGCCAGCGTCTGAGGACAACATTAATTTGACGTCCAATAACAACATCAAATTACGTTGATATTTGGTTGATTTTAGGTTGTGTTGGAAAGTGACCAAAATCCAACATCTGATAGATGTCATAGTGTTAACGTCCACATAACGTCAAGGTGTAACATGATTAGATGTTGATATTTGGTTAATTTTAGGTTGATTTTACCTTGGACATTGGACATTGACGTCGACCTGACGTCAACCCCGATTTTCATTTCCAAACAACGTTGGGCTACAACATCAAAATGACTTCATGTTGACATTCTATGCCTGCAGGGAGATCTGGTGCAGTGAACTCATAGTCATGTTCAAGAAACCAGTCTGAGATGATTCACGCTTTATGACATGGTGCGTTATCTTGCTGGAAGTAGGCATCAGAAGATGGGTACACTGTGGTCATAAAGGGATGGACATGATCAGCAACAATGTTCAGGAAGACTGTGGCATTGACACAATGCTCAATTGGTACTAATGGGCCCAAAGTGTGCCAAGAAAATATCCCCCACACCATTACACCACCACCAGCCTGAACCGTTGATACAAGGCAGGATGGATCCATGCTTTCATGTTGTTGACGCCAAATTCTGACCCTACCATCTAAATGTTGCAGCAGAAATTGTGACTCATCAAACCAGGCAACGTTTTTCCAATCTTCTATTGTCCAATTTTGGTGAGCCTGTGCAAATCCACCTCAAGGTTTGACAAGTTGTGCATTCAGAGAAGCTCTTCTGCAGACCTCGGTTGTAACGAGTGGTTACTTGAGTTACTGTTGCCTTTCTATCAGCTTGAACCAGTCTGGCCATTCTCATCTGACCTCTGGCATCAACAAGGCATTTGCGCCCACAAAACTGCTGCTCACTGAATATTTTGTCTTTTTCAGACCATTCTCTGTAATCCCTAAAGATGGTCGTGCGTGAAAATCCCAGTAGATCAGTGGTTTCTGAAATACTCAGACCAGCCCATCTGGCACCAACAACCATGCCACGTTCAAAGTCACTCAAGTCACCTTTCTTCCTGATTCTGATGCTTTCATTCATGGTCTTGACCATGTCTACATGCCTAAATGAATTGAGTTGCTGCCATGTGATTGGCTGATTAGAAATTTGCGTTAACGAGCAGTTAGACAGGTGTACCTAATAAAGTGAGTATGTGTGTGTGTGTATATATATATATATATATATATATATATATATATATATATATATATATATATATATATATATATATATATATATATATATATATATATATATATATACTGTATATATACACACACACACACACACAGACACGTTATTATCTTTATTTTTTTGCATGGGTATTGGCTTATAAAAATTCAGCATATGCCCGATGATCCTGTCACATTCAAGTGTTTTGTAAAGAACTTTTGTTCATGATGCTTCTCTGATGGGTGAAGCTTGAAATTGAAATGAGCTGAAAGGATTCATTAATTAAAAGCCATACATGTGCTGTTATGAAATGAGGAAAAGAAAGTGATTATAAGATGTTTGAGCTGTATTTTAATGTGTGCTTGTATTTGGAATATTAACATACTGCATACTTCACAATATGAAGACCACTGTTATAAATAGTATTTGATACATTCAAATATAGTATATAATACATATTACTAGTACAAATTGTATATAATACACGCTACTAGCGTGTTTAATTTTGTTATTGTGCATTTATCTACAATTTATTTAATAAGTGAGGAAGGAAATTAATACTGTTAATTACTAAGCATACATTAAAGCATTCAAATTGTTACAAAAAAATGTGGTTCTTTTAGTTTGATTATTTTATTAGCAGCTGTTTAATTTTACTGCATTTTAAATTAAATTAATGCAGCTTCAGGGGCAATTCACACACATTGATTTTTTCCACACCAATGCACTATATTCCATAGTTTTTCTATGTATTGAAAACGTGTCAATGTAAACGAGTGCTTAACTGCCATGCATAATCATTGCTTTTGTTTTTGCAAAGCATGTGTGTGGGCATTTTAGGGATCTACCATGTCCTCTGCCCCTTTCCAGGTATTCTCACAGTCCTTCACAGCATCCTTTGCAATCTACATAGTGTCCAGCGGGTAGGTAGAGACAGAGGCCTCTCTCTGCATGGCCTGAACTGGGCATGTGCACAACCGAAAAAAAACCCCAGTCCACGGGTCCCTCTGCCTTTGTGCTTCTACCCAAAGTTATCCATCAGGCATTGATTATTTACAAGTATGGAAAGGTACTATTTGTTCTGAAGCTGACAGGTCTCTGCTGGATGAAATGTTTGTTTCCACTAACCTGCAATTTACTGAATGCCCCCTATGCTCTTTTTTTGTTGTTGTTGTTGATAAAAGCCTGAGATTTGTGTGCCTGTTGTTGTGAAATGGCAGTGAAACTTTCAGAGAATGTCTTGAAACCCATTTTGCTTGTTTTGAGTCATTTAGCTTTAACTGTGGTTTCATTTGCATGATCAGACCCCTGCCTTTCTGTACTTGCCTCTGTGTATTAACTTTGCATCTGCATCGTGCTGTTATACGAGCCTTTTCAAGCACTCTGAAATGATTCTGAAAATTCCAGATTCTACCATGTTGTGTTTTGGATGCCTGTGATGTAGTAGTTCAATCTTGTTGTGTATGTGTGTGTGTTTTTGTGTGTGTGCGTGTTAGGGATATTGTGGACCTCACCCCATCAGAGGAGGATACGTCTGTGCTTCAGTATGCAGCGTGGGGACCTCAAGGGAACCAGCTGGTGAGGATGTGAACTTTATTTTTTATTTTTGCTATTCATCTTTTGAACTATTTTACTGTATGCTTACTTTAACTGATAGGAAGGTGTTCTGAATGTGATAGTGACTGCATGGTAAATATTATGCACTGTTTTATTTTGGTTTAGTTAATAATTAGGATTATGTTTTTAATTTTAGTACGTTTTCATCATTTTTATGTCATTATTATTTTATAATAAAGTTTTAGATCTTAGTATTAGTATTTTAGTTCTATGTGCTCTTAATTTTCAAATATCCTCGCAATCATCTTGCATTATGTCTTCATCTGTCTATATTAATCCTGGCTGTCTTTTTTTGTTGACTCCAGGTCTATGTCTTTGAGAATGACATCTACTACAAACCTGATGTGTCCAGCAAGGCGATGCGTCTGACAGCCTCGGGCAGGAAGGGAATGGTGGTTAATGGGCTTTCTGATTGGACATACGAAGGTCAGTGATCTCGAACAGATCGTCCCTTTCGATACTCTCGCTCAGTCTATCAATATAACGAGTCCTCTTATCTTTATGTGTGCTTTGAGAAAATTTTGACAGCCTCTAGACGACTCTGCAGTATTCATGGAGAGATTATTATCTCATTTGCCCTCATAAATGCACAATGAGATTGGTAAAATGAGATTTATGATAATCAGCGTAGGTCTACATTGCTCTCAGTATGGGTTAATCAGCCTTATTAAAAATTCATTTCTGTTCTTTACCTGATTGTTTTATGCATTTTACTCTGTTTATTTTTATTTTGCTTTATTGTGTTTAATGATTTAATATGCTATTCATAGGGATGCACTGAATTTTGTCAAATTTTAGACTGATAAACGGTAGCTGATAACTCCTTAGGTTTTCCTATATTAGCAGACAAATATAAATATACATTTTTTTTCACATTTTTCTGTATGCTTGCAGAAACACATACAGTGAACAACTCATTTTACTTTGAAAAAGTTTGATTTGATAATCTAAAGATATTTTAATGAATTAGCTATTTTTTCATGGCCAACTTTCTTTTATTTAAATAAAATCTCTTGCCTAACAAAAATAACAATACAAGATGAATAAAAGAAACCAAGAAACTGAACATTTTGAAAATTTTCACAACCCCTCCTCGATGACTCTGCAGTATTCACGGAGAGATTATTATCTCATTTGCCCTCATAAATGCACAATGAGATTGCTTAAATGAGATTTATGATAATCAGCATGGGTCTCTGTATGGGTTAATCAGCCTTATTAAAATTTCATTTCTGTTCTTTTCCTTATTCAAATTTAGAGGAGATATTGCTAAAATATCCTGCGTTCTGGTGGGCCAAAGATGGCGCGCGCCTGGCATATCTGTCCATCAACAACTCAGCAACTCCTTTTATGGAAATACATCACTTCCTGGGTGGGAGCTACCCTTCTAATGTCCACTACCCATATCCAAAGGTAAAAACAGTGGACATGCAGCAAATTAGTTTATTTTACAAGATGAAATAACCTTGTGGTTATTCAGTAATTTGCATAATATAATGTTTCAGGGACCTCCTTTTGATGGCAATGAGAACATATTGGGGTTCAATGGAGAACAAATTTTTCTTAAACAGATATAATGATTTTGGACATCTTACATGGTACAAGTACAGTATAGTCATAGTAGATAAAAATTAGATAGTATGGACGATGACTAGTTGGCAATCTTCTTTTTTAGTATAAGATTTGATTACATTTTCGATGAATTCACTACTAAATGGTCAACAGGATGTGTCTTACTCCTAGGTACTCCTAAATTTAGTTATTTCAACTTTTTGTTTTAAGTATACAGAACTGCATTACTAGCGACGCAGTGGCGCAGTAGATAGTGCTGTCGCCTCACAGCAAGAAGGTCACTGGTTCGAGCCTCTGCTGGGTCAGTTGGCGTTTCTGTGTGGAGTTTGCATGTTCTCCCTGCGTTCGCGTGGGTTTCCTCCGGGTGCTCCGGTTTCCCCCAGTTGAAAGACATGCGGTAGAGGTGAATTGGGTTGGCTAAATTGTCCGTAGTGTATGAGTGTGAATGAGTGTGTATGGGTTGCGGCTGGAAGGGCATAAGCTGCGTGAAACATATGCTGGATAAGTTGGCGGTTCATTCCGCTGTGGCGACCCTGGATTAATAAAGGGACTGAGCCGAAAAGAAAATGAATGAATGAACTGCATTACTTTAAATTGGAGTGGGATTTTTGTTTTTTATCGGACGACATAAAATGTTAAAAGTGAGGTGTTTTGTAAATTATTTCTATTGAAGAATGTCTGTATAACAGTTTTCTGTAACAATTACCGATTTTGGACATTTTACAGTGGGGAAAATAAAAAGTGAACATGTCATGTTTTTTCCTGGGAATAATATCTCTAAAGGAGCTGTTAACATGGAGTTGAACCAGATTTTGGTAAAAACCCAAACAATACAAACATAAAAATAAAACAAAACAAAAACATCTGATAAATGAGTTCTGTTAAATAACAATGGAATGACACAAGGAGAAAGTACTGAACTACTGAAATGTATTTAATACACTGTAAAAAAATCCGTATTTTTACGGTTTATTTCTGGCAGCTGGGGTGCCGGGAAAAAAAAAAGTAAAATAACAGCTGTTAAATTACAGAAATTTACCGTAAAATAACGGACATTAAATTACAGAAATTTCCTTCAATTTTAATTTCTGGTAAATTTCTGTAATTCAACCTCTGTTATTTTACAGTACATTTCTGTAATGTAACGGGCATTATTTTACCCCAGCTGCCGGAAATAAACCGTAAAAATTACAGACTTTTTTTTTACAGTGTACTTTATATAAAAGGCTTTTTTGGTAATGGCAGCTTAAGGACGCCTCTCATATGGAGAATGAAGTAACATGAATTGCTCAGGTGTGAGTTTTTCACAGACCTCAACAGAGTGGAAAAATCTTGATGGGTCTGTGGGTCTCGTCTGTCAAATCTGATCTTTATTTTGTATTTTCTATTGGATTCACATCAGGTGATTGGCTGGGCCATTCTACAGCTTGGTTTTCTTTCTCTGAAAGAATTTGAGAGTTTCCTTGGCTGTGTTTTGGATCATTGTCTTGCTGAAATGTCCACACTGGTTTAATCTTCATTATCCTGATAATGTATATGTTGCTGAAGCAGCTAATATTAATTTACAATGACGAAGAGCAGAGGGTTGCTAAAGAACTAGAGATTTCAGCTGCTGTCTGGGCTTTCACTGCCTTTTCTCACCTACCGTTCTTCATGTGTTCAATACTTTTCCCTGTGCCGTTTCATTTTATTACAGATAACTTCATTAACTAAATAAATTAGATTTGTTTTCTTTGCATATTTGGATTTATTTGGTTGCTATAAACATCCGGTGAAATTTTTACTCAACAGCACCTTTAGAAATATGTTTTCTGAGATAAATGGTGACGTGTTCAATACCTTTTTTCCCCGCTGTATATAGTACAAGTACAGTAGATAGTATGGATAATAATTGTAGGACAATCTTATTAACTTTTTAAAAGGATTTGATTACATTTTCATGAATTCACTACTAAATGGTCAACAGGACGTATTTTACTCCTAGGTACTCCTGATTTTAATTATTTCAACTTTTTGTTTTAAGTATACAGAACTGCATTACTGTAAATTTGAGTGGGACTTTTTTTGTTATGGGATGTCAATGTGAAAAGTTAGATGTTTTGTACTTCATTTCTATTGAAGAATGTCTGTATAACAGTTTTCTGTAACAAAAATATTTATCAAAAAAATCTCACGAGGAAACATAAATATTTTACGTTTTGTCAGTTTAGTTTCTAATTTGTACGAATTCGTACAAGTTCAGTTGTATGAAAACGTAAGATTTTTAAAAGGAGGCGTGGCACCCAACCCCACCCCTAAACCCAACCACATTAGGTGATGAGCAAATCACACTAAATTGTGTGAATGAGATCATACGAATTCATACGAATTAGCCACTAAATCAAAAAGTTACGAATTGCCACGAGATTGTGTTGAATAACCTCAAAATGAATCTGATATCACAGGAAGGTTTTGAATAATGAATGCAAACTATGTACTATTTACACAGTGCGAAAGCCTTCAGTGTTTGATTTGGTGAAGTTAAAAGTATTTGCTCTTTACAGGCGGGATCCAGAATCCCATCAGCCAGTCTGTTTGTGGTGAATTTATACGGTCCAGCGCACACATTAGAGATGATTCCTCCAGACTCCCAGAACAGCAGGTAAAGTTTATCTTTCATTACCGCGTGTCCGCAACTGTGGATGCTGTTCATTTTTAATATCCATTTAAAAACATGGTCAAGTATGTCTGTTGGGCTTATTATTAAACAAAAGCTTTCATGCCTAATGCAAAAATGAGTTGTATCTGTTTTACTGTTGCTTTTAGGCACCAAACATATTTCAGCAATCCTCCATTCATTTCTGATGACTCTGAATGTTTTAAAACCAAGTTTATTCTCTAACAAAATGTGAATGGGGTTTTTAATGGGTGAACAGTTGCTTTTATGAGGGAGAACTTTCTCTGCTTTTTGCATACTGACTTCAAAATGAGTTTAGTGGATGTTTACAGTTGTTTATTTAAAGTGATTCCTTCATTATTAACAGTTTTATTGCCAATTTAAATGCATTATGCATTTGCAAACTACACAAAATGGGTTTATTGCCTTGAGGCAACATTGTGCAATAGATTGAGAGCGGTTACTCACTGACACTGAAGATTTTATTATATTTGCAATGAAAGAAATATTGTGGTTACTGTTAGCAAGTTAATATTTAAACTTTCTATTTTTTTTTATGTCGTCCCCAACCCCCATAGTTGCAAAATACAGCTTGCATCATCCTAGGTTTGTCAGTGTGAGCTTTCTCGCATTTAGATTGTGGAATTATTGACCATTTTTCAGCACAAATATGCTCCTGCTCTGCCAGATTAGATGGAGAATGCCGGTGGACAGCAATTTCAGGTCTTACGGCTGATTTTCAATTGGATTCAAGTCTGGGCTCAGGCTGTGCCGCTCCAGAATACCAACCTTCTGTATTTAAGCCATTTTTCATTCGTTTTTTGCTGTGTGCATTGAGTCTTTGTCCTGCTGGAAAATGAATCTTCGGTCTAAACATAGCTTTTTCAGGCTGATTTTCGTCCTTGATGGCAAGCAGCTTTGCAGGTCTTTTGTGTGAAAAATCACCCCCAGAGCCGGATTTAATTAAACCTTTATTTCACAAGGTTAGTCCCTTTAGATTAGCTTTATTTTGCTAGAGAGACCTGGCTAAAATAGCAGCATTAAACATTTAAACAAGCTAGCACACATAAAGCAAGGTATTAATATATGTTTTAATGTTCCCAGTTTGCAAGTAGCTCTGGATTAAAGCACCTGCTACATGAATAAATGTAAATATGAAAGGAAAACGTATGTAGACAGCAAAAAACTGAGGAAATGTACAGCACTAGCTAAACAATGAAATTCTGAAACAGGCTTTTATTTTTATCAGAAGTCTTAGAATGTCATTTAGAAAAAAAGAAGTATACTTACTAAAAATTAATATGTTATTTAAATAAAATTAGATTAGCACAATTCCATGAATTATATAAAATTCTATTTAAAATTTAGTTTGCTATATAGCTACAGTATATAGCAACTTTTTTCACCAAGTACCACCTCAGAAAAAATTGTCTCTCCAAGTACAACCATAATGACCAGTATTAAAATACAGTAGCGTAGCAGGCCTAATTAAGTAGCTTGTAACCAGAGGGGATGTGACACTGACAACAGGGGTGCGGATCCGTATGCAGGACTTTATTAAAGGCATGGTCAGGCAAGCAAAGATCAAAACAGGAGCAAACAGATGTATGAGGGAAATCCGGAATCGTAGTCAATATAGCAGGCAGATGGTCACAAGGATGGCAGCAGACAGGGAGAAACAGATAAACAAGGCGAAGGTCAAAACACGGCAAGAACAAGACAAAGAAACGCTTAGAATTGAAACTGTAAACAGATAACAAGACTCGGCCCTGGGGTGAGTGTATGTGCCGTTTAAATACTGTGTGTAATCAGTCTTTGACAATCCTCCAGTGGTGTGTGTGCAATCAGTCAGGATGAGGAACATGTGTGTGTGATCGGAGTGCATGTATGGAGTTGCAGTTCATTGAATGGTGGATTTGTGGTCCATGAGTGAGAGTGCATGTTTACCAGCGATCTATGGAGTGAAGATCGCTGGTGATCGTGACATAGCTACAGCACTGCACAGTTCAAAACAAGACAGATTAATTCCTATTATTATGAATATTTATTATTGTCAGCCATTTTAAATGTTTTTTAGTTTAGTTTTTATGTTTTAGTTTGAACATTAACACTGCACTGTGCTTACAGCTAAAAAAAATAAATAATGTTTAAATTAAATGTGCTTCTGAAAGTTAATTAAAAATGGCACTGTTCTTAAAAAGTAAAAAGAGAACTGCTGCACTTAAATGTAAAGTATTAATGTATAGTAGTGTAAGAAATCAATCTATGTTAAAAGATCAATTTAGGAATTATTAGCTCAGATCAATGACTCGGATCCTGAAGATTCGAATCATTGATTCGACTCAATTGAGTCAGATTGAATCAGATCAAAGATTCAAACTTGTCCCGCAAATGGAGACGTCACATTTATTAATTCTCGTCTATATTATTTTCGTGGCCAAGCGATAATAACATAACACGGAATAGGGTTAACTTTTAGCAAGGTAACACGGTCTGTAGTTTGAGGCAGAGACTTATAAAGCACAGAAACCAGAACACGGTTCTTTAAGGGAGAACAAGGATTTATTGCTACACTATTCGGTACACGAGGCTAACTACGTAGTAATCAAAACAACAAATAACAAACAAACAAACAAACAAACAAACAAACAAATGCACACACACGTTCACACACACACACAGGCAGTTCAGAGGATGCAAAATGAATTGAACAAACAGTCCAGCCGATCTGTTTCGTACTAGATCTTGGAATCACCTTAGAAACCACAAAAGCAGAGGATTGACTTATCTTTAACTGCTTAAAAGCATATGCACCCGATCAGATAGACAAGACAGTTATTTGTGTTACTTGCGAGTCTGTTGAAGTCTTCGGGTTGGTTTGAAGAAACACGTGGCATAAGCGTGGCTTCCCTGTGACGTCGTTCGCTGGAATTCACTCGGTGTAGTGAAACTCTTTGTCCTGGGTTACCGGGGTACGGACCCGTAGAGAGAGTCAGTTCAGCAGAAGTTCCAGCGGAGTGAAACTTAAGTTTGGATGAATTTATGGTGACCCGGCCACGTGGTAGACGGCCAGGGGCGGAGAAGCATCAGCGGGGTGATGCTGAAGGGCTGCGCCCAGATTTTCACGCTGCAGTAGGTTTTATACCCTGGCTCTGAGCCATCCCTCTTGATACTGTCGTCCAATGAACGGCAAGATGAAGGGCGGGGCCACGCCCCGTCCCAGTGTAAATAAGTTTAATCATTAACCAACTGCAAGAAACTACACGTGGTAAAATTTCTGGTAAGATTGTAACTATCTGACATCAAACGTTACAATATGGATATAGTTCGTATCACAAAATTCTCATTTACAGCAATGTATTGCAAATAACGAGGGGTTTTGTTTGAATACAAACAAAACATTTCAGACACATACAGATCAATTTAGACTGTTATAATGGTAAAAATCACATTATTAACCTGGTTGGTTGCAATAAACACATCAAGACCTATAAATGTCATTCAAAATATCAAATTTTGCCTTGGTTATAACATTTATACGAATCGTTTTCCTCAAGTCTGCTTCATTTCTTTTGTCTCTGAATTCTGTCCATCTCATGGTCCGACCGCATGGCCGGAGATCACATGAGGGTCGTACACCAGTCTTGTGATGGAGAATTTGAAGGGCGTCTTTGTCTCGTTGGTTAACGATTAACCAAAATTAGCTGCAGCATCTGTCCGAGTTAGGCTTGCTCTCCCCTTAGCCTACTCTTTAAAGAAGCCCTGGAGCGAGTAGGGCCATTTGCACTTACATTACAAAGCCTGGTTCGAACTGGTTTTGACCAGCGAGTCTCTACAGTAGCCAATTCATCAAAACCTAGAAATGTGTGTGTGGAAAGCAAGTCATTAAACCAGACCTGTCAACATTGGGATATAAAAATACGAGATACGCCCCCAACAACTGTTACAAATATGGGGAGGAGATTAGCTTTAGATGATAGAATACATAACAAACATTAGAAAATTGAAAATAAAATAAAAGGTTTTGCCTATTTAAATTAATTTACTGACCACATCAGTGTTATTGTATGTGTCAAACGGTTAAACGAGTGTTAATTTTTTAACTTTAATTATTCATCGATTCCTCTGCATACCACTATAAGGAAGTCTGCGTACCACTAGTGGTACACGTACCACAGTTTGAGAACCACTGGTATATAGTATAGTAAAAAAAAATATATAATGAAAATGTATAAATTAATTCTAATTACCCTTTTAATCTTTTAACATTTTTGGAGCTTGATCTGACTTAAATAAACAAGGAATACTTGCATTTTTGTTAATTAACATTAATAAAGATGAATAAATGTTGTAAGATGTGCATTTTTCCGAAATAAAAAATCTAATCTGGTCTGCCTGAAATCAGTCATCCATAATTCCAGTCTTACTTCCTGCACAGTTGAAAAAGAAAAGCAAAGATAGCAAAGAACAGAGGATGAGGACTCAAGCTTATATTCAATGGATACTTTGCTAATTTACTTACCCACAGCGAGGTGATCCACTCTGCTCTGATTGGTCAGGTGACTGAGTCTTTTGTAATTGGTTGACTGCTTCTAGAAACAAAACCCTAATTTCAGCCTCGGAGACTTCCTCATCTTGTAAACACAGCAATAAAAAAATAAACTAGCATTTTATAATAATAAAGGCATAATTCACCCCAAAATTTATATTGTCCTGTTCATTTACTCTTGCATAGGTCATCCAAGATCTAGGTTGAATTTTTTTTTCAGTGTTTTTTTTCTTCAATAGAACACTAAAGGAGATTTTGAGCTGAATTTGTGGTCATTGGGATTATATAATAGTAGTAAATGGTTACAGGTTTTTTTAATTAAAAATAAACACATACAAATGAGTTCAAATCAATAGCCATGGCTCCTGATAACACATTGAGGTGTTGTGAATCGAAATGATAGGCCCATGTAAGAAATTGAACATTATTTACAATATTATTAGTGATGAAATTAGGAATGAAAGTGTGAGAGCTGGTGACGCAGTCAACAATATTTATCAACCAACTGTGTCATCTCAAGTACTGTCCAAGTTTGCTCCCACGATTTCGTCATCAAAGTGACCAGACAACAATTGGACTACAGTTGCATATGAACCAAAAACTGTTTGACTATTTAACTGTTTGTTACAGATTATAGCTAATAATATTGTTTGCTATATAGTATAGTAATAAATAGTAGTAAGTTTACAATAAGTTTTATAAATGATAATGAAAATGTCCTAATGTTAACTTTTTTTTTTAATTACAGTGGTATCTTTTAACATTTTTGGAGCTTGATCTGACTTAAATAAACAATGAATACTTGCATTTTTATTAATTAACATTAACAAATATGAATAAATGTTGTAAGATGTATTTTGCCTATTTTTCCAAAATGAAAAATTTAATCTGATCTGGTCTGTCTGAAGTCATCAGTAATTTCCGTCTTCCTGCACAGTTGATAAAGAAAAACAAAGATGGCAAAGGCAAGCTTGAATTTAAGGGATAGTTCACCCAAAAATCAAAATTTCCTGTTGATTTACTCACCCACAGCCAGGTCATCTAAGATGTAGGTGAGTTTTTTTTCTTCAGTACAACATTAAAGGAGATTTTAAGCTGAATTATTGGTCCTTGGTGATTTTATATAATGGCAGTGGATGGTTACAGGTTTTTAGATTAACTATTAAACACATACAAAACGATCGACCCATGTAAGAAATTGAACATTATTTATAAATTATTTTGCAATGAAATTATGATTGAAAGTGCAAGAGTTGGTGACCCAATCACAAATATTTATCAAAAACTGCATCATCATAACTTTTATCATCAAAAGCGACCAGGCTACAATCGGACTACAGTTTTATATGTGACACGAACTATATAAATAATGCTCAATTTCTTGCATGGACCGATCATTTTGTTTCATAACACTTTAGTGTCATCAGGAGCTATGTCTATGGATTTGTTTTTTGCATGAACTATCCCTGTAAATATGATAAAATGCCAGTTTATTTTCTTTGTTTGCTTTGTTTCTAGAAGCAGTTGACCAATTACAACAGACATAGTCATCTGACCAATCAGAGCAGAGAAGGCTTTCTGAAGGGAGGGGCTTAAAAAAAGAGAATTGCAGACACTGTGAGAAAAGTAGTGATGCTGAAGTGTATATTATGAGTAAATTGATCTTAGCTTTTATACCTTGGGTGGATGTAAATCTATTATTGTTTTTTTATTTTCCTCTTAGCAGCAAATAAAACAAGTGGCAACTCAGATTTGGTCGAAACTAAATGTTTACTGAAGTGTCTTGTTGAGTACAGGAACAAACTGAACACACACAGAGTTAGTTACTATAGTTACAGTCGTGCTCTCAATAGCGCTAAGCATCAGAGGAATTTTGTTTTTAAAGCTGAACAGCATATATCAAAGTGATTATTTTACATAAAAATAATAGATGAAACATTAACTAATCCTTCTTATTGTCATACTTCAATTCAAAGGGGACCTATTATGCAAAAATCCCTTTAAACACAGTTGTGTGGCAACAGTGTGTGATTATAGCCAACCTCGAATAATAAAAGTTAATTAATTCAGTTATTTTATAATCACACTTGATAAAAACAGTCTGCAGAAACACTTTGATTGACATTCTCCCGTTGTCATCAGAGAGGAAAAGCCCCGCCCATTAGTGACGAACTCTCCCTCATTAGCATAAACAGCCCTGAGTGAGAAGCAGTCATCCTATTAGAGTTCTGTTTTAAATCTGCCACTATGCTGACAAATAGGCATTTGTAGCTCCGCCCGCTTTTGAAAAATAGCACAATCTCATTTGAATTTAAAGCGACAGTCACCAAAAAGGCACAATTTGGATCAAAGCCTTAAAGGGGCAGTCATAAAACATTATTTGTGCTGTATTTTGATCTGAATCTTCATATACACACTCTAGGGACATCAGAGACTTATTTGACATCTTGTAAAAAAAGGGGCATAATAAATTCTCTTTAAGTCACAATTATAAAACAGCACAATATGGGAACTTGAAGAAATGATCCTGAATGCCAACACTCTTTGTTTCTCTAGAGACAGCTACATCTCTATGGTGAGCTGGATCAGCAGCACCCGCCTGACAGTGCGCTGGTTGAACCGGGTCCAGAATCAGTCTGTTCTGTGTGTATGCGAGGCCACGACTGGAGCCTGTTCAGAGGTGAGAGGTTACCATCTCATCCACTGCTGCCTGCTGGGTATCTTTACTTGTAAAGTGTCCATCGATCTGCCTCTCATTCCTTATTCTGCTCAGAACACGCACAGAATCTCTTGCTTCTCTTCTGCCGGCTCAGCCTAATTTCCTTGTGAATGCGCGAAAGACTTAACTCAGCTTTTGCTTTTAAGCCTCGGTTTAAATGCACAGCCTAGTCTTAACGCCTAAAGGTCACTTTCTCTCTTTATGTAAGTGTGTGATTGAATGCATGGACACAGGAGCGTCTGCGGTTTCTGTTTGATTTCTGCACACTGAATATGTTGGGAAATCTGTCAACAGCTTTATAATTGGAGGCAATGGGAGCTGTGTCGAAATACACAACAGAGCGCAACAGTCTGAAGCAGAAATCCCATTCATTTTCTCCATAGAGAAATTGATTTTTTTTTTTTTTTCAGAAATAATGCATAAACCTCTCAAGACCGTGAGCTCTGAAGTTATTAAGCAATGATGGATGTTTTTGTAGGAGCTATTAATCTTTTATTAAATGATTTTACCTTCATTTAAATGGGAACAGTTTTCATAGAAAATGTGTAATAGTGAAATATATACAAATATTATGGGGGAAAGAACCTTTTTATTTTGTGGATTATTAAATGCAATTATATTTTACAATAACGTTTATCTTTAGAGTGTTGAGAGTAGAGAACCTGACATAATACAATACATTTAAAACTTAGCAGGCATGTTCATGACCCAAATAAGATATTAACAGAAAATGTATAAAAATAACCATCTGAAAATGAAGTAATAAGTAACATAAGGGTTAGATATTAGGGGTAGAAGAATGATTAACATTACATTTGACGTTATATAATGTACTTGCTAAATTAGAGTATAAAAATAGAGCAAATATGTATGTACAGTGCTCAGCATAATTGAGTACACTCCATTTTGAAAATGAATATTCTCAGTGAATATAGGCAATGTATTTTTTTTAATTTAAACAGAACAGATTTATTGAACAGATATATTTATTAAAATAATATTTTAGTCACCAAACATATTGAAACATAGAAATTGAAAGATAATACAATTAAATTCAAGCAAAATATTGCTAAATTTACAAAATTTCAACTAAATCTTTTAATTTTTTTGCTTCTCTTGATTTTTACTCTTTTCTAAATTTGTATTTAATATTTTTCTATAAAACATACATTAGGGTGTACTAGTTTTTTGACCGTTATCGTAAGTTATTTTGTTAGATTAGCTCCAGATTTGGCTTCAGTACTGACTAATGTATATGCACAAATATAATATTGTATTGCTTCCTATTAAAAATATGAATTTAAAAGAGAGATTTGTGAGGGGTGTATTTATATATGCTGAGCACTGTAGCTTAAATGTTAAAAAGATTGTCGTAGAATCTGTTTTCTCTATGAAATTGCTTGTAAATTTCACAATTAATTACAAAGGAATGGCAAGTAACACATTGAGACTAATTTTTAATTTTCATCATTAATTTTATTTATTATGATACACTGTTTCTTTTCAATGGGTTAAAAACACAATACGCTATTCAGGAGCCATGTGCACCCAATCACAGGTAAAATCTGCCTTTCTCTCTCTTTCAAGTTCAAAGCAAACTAGAATGCCAAAGAAATTTTTGATATGTATATAAAATAGCCTATGTAATATAGCCTAATGACATCATCAAATTAATAAAATAATCAGCAAAAAAGAAATAAATGACAGAAAAAGCAATGAAAACAGACAATATCTCTAAAAATTATAATAATTATAAGATTAAAACCTGTAGATTATTTAAATAAGGAAAATGTATTGTATTAAAGGTGCAGTAGGTGATTGTCTTCAGAAACATTTTTGTTGTGCTGGTTGAAAGTCTCTTCACAGTCCAATAGTACTGATTAAAGTAAATGATCTAAATGTATTTATATGTATTTTTATAATCTGGGTAAAGCATCAAACTAAAAAAATGTTAATCCAATTAAATATTGTCAGGCTGACATCTCCCATAATTCCGATAAGTAGCTCAAACTGTCTTGTCAGCAAATGCAGATTTGAACTACTGCGCACCCATTCACGCAGATCCGACACACACTGCGCGTTCATTAGAGAGAGAGAGAGAGAGAGAGAGAGAGCGGTAAAAACATGCTGAATTAAAACTTTTTAAAAACCTGAATCAATATTGTTGTTACCTTTGCATGCTGGAAGAAGGACGACACCATGGCTGAAGTATTTCTTTTAGACAGGTAATGTTACTGTATGTTTTAAAACTATTTTAGCTTCACGCAGAGCTGATGTAGATGTTGTTGTTATGAATGTGTTATATGCACAGAAGAGTTGTTCAGCCACTGAAATCTTCCAGCAAAAGATTGATGTGACTATTTTCAGTTTCAGAATGCGTGTTCGTGTTTCAGGTGGTGTGGCTCTGGAAGGCAGGGGAGGGACTGTAGTTCAGAGATTTATGCTAACCGGTTAGTATTGTGGAAGATCACCTACTGCACCTTTAACCATTACTAATGGTGTACATACTGTATATTTTGCAGCCAGTTTAGACCAGTCATTTCTCCTCTCCGAGTATAGTAAAGTTTATATAGTAAAGAGTCGTTTAAATTCAAGAATGAATTATTTAATGTTTCTCTTGCTCTCGCAACTGTGTGCGCAATCAGCTGCGAAAGTAGGCTAAAGTAAAAAGGAAATGCAAAATCACATACAATTAACGAAAGCTTTAGAAAGCAAAAGTTGAATTCGGACATTTTAGGAGATTTAGAAACCCAGCCGGACGAATTTTTAAATGTACATTTCTGTGGGTCTGCAGAGCATGTGAGACTGACTTTAGGAGAGTTGACATCTACATCTCGCGCACATAGAACAAAATGGGTAAACAAGAGAAGATTTTCCACTACTTAATTCATTGCGGATGTTTGGTTATATTAGGCAGATACAAAATAGTGTAAAACGTATAAAAAGGTATAAAAAGTGTCCCTAAATATACTTGGGCAGCCTTTAATATTTCTATTTCTTTTATATGGCTAAAATAAAAGCAGGTTTTAAATTTTTTTAAACAATTTTATGGTCATTATTAGCCTCCTTAAGAAATAATATATTTTTTTGATTGGCTACAGAAAACAACACTGTTGTCCAATGACTTGCCTAATTATATTTGTCACAAGAACGCAGGAGACCCAAATGCAAGTGAATGCAAGTTGATTTATTAAACAGGGATAACAGGAATAACAGCTGGTATAGATCTCACCAGATAACGAAAGTTAGGATAGAGCCATGATGCATCTCTCAAGGAACTCGACAACGCTTAACAGCGGTAACAGTCTTTCAATGAGACAGATCCAGGGAGACCTCTTATAGAATTCCACAACGCCAAACAGCGGTCACAGTACTTCTGTGAAATCAAACAGTGCTGACAATTCCAAAAGCAACAGATCAACTCACCACCAGCGGATACAGCGGGAAGAGCTAAACAGGAACAGACACAGACGTGAAACAACAACGAACTGACAACAAGAGACGCGAACGCTGAACAGAAATAGGTGCAGTAATGCGCTGCACCTGTGGTGTGCTGATTGACAGCTGAGCACGTGACTGCCCAGCTGACAACATGTAAACACAGACAGCCACGCGGTGAAAGATACCCAAACAAACACACCCACAAACACGCACATACTTACGCACACACACACACACACACACAAGAGGAACAGACAGATCCCCAACCATGACAATATTAACCTAATTAACCTCATATTGCACTGTACACTGAATACTAGCATCTTGCAAAATAAGAAGTAAAATATTCCATACTGCTATCATGACAAAGACCAAAGAATTTACTTATTAGAAATTACTTATTAAAACTATTAAGTTGAAAAATGTGTTAAATAAAAACCTTCTCCATTAAACAGCACTGTAAATGAATTACAATTTTATAAGAGTGCTTGTAATTTTGACGTCGACTGTAACTGAATATATCTTTAATAAAGCTCAACTAGAGCATTTTAATGGAGCAAACGTAAGACTCTAAATGTTCAAGACAGCACATCTAAACTGCAGATAAAAATGAAACACTCGCTTCCTTAATGCGACGTCTACGAGAGTGATGGATTGACTGCGACTCTGCGTTAGCCACAGAGTTTGTTATGATCTACAACTCTCCCTGGCAGGCGGAAGAGAACAAACGATTTCACCACATATTTTACTTCTAATATATGACACGTCTGATCCTTTTAAAACATCTTTAATCTTCAGAGACACCAAATGGCGATGGACTTCTGGCACAACAACCAGCGGCAGGTAAAGTTCAGCCTCTCCGTGGATGCATGCAATCAATTCCTGCTAGTTGCTCCCATTAGAGCCGCATCCACCTTGGACTTAAAATGAATTGCATCAAAACAGTGCGGAAGGAATGTGTATTGATGGTGGCTTGTCCTGCAGGAGGAGCCGCTGTTCACGGCAGATGGTTCCCTGTTTTACCTCATCCTGCCTGCCAAGCAAGGGGCCCGTGGGGAGTTTCTCCACATCGCCAGCCTCCCCGCTCAGGTCTGTGGGTGGAATAATTTCATACTCGCTCTATGCACAATCAAATTAGACGCACTCATAAACTTTGTAAATTAGAAACCTGAAGTATACCAAGCCGTATATGTGACTTTTTTATGAACGTGTCGGGGGCCGACATCGAACCTTAGTGTATTGTAAAGCGTTTCTCTCGATTGGGTTGTAAAATGTTTCTTTTTATTGAAGTGTAAGACTTTTGATATGGGTTTTTTGTTGCGCTAGCTGTTGATTTAGACTTCTGATATGCTTTGTGGGAAGTTTAGACATTTCTGAAATGATATGTTCTCATATTTCTATTTAAAAATCTATAATATTTCTATAATGAATGCATACATTATATATATATATATATATATATATATATATATATATATATATATACACACACACACAACAGTTCTGTCTGGTTCTTGAATCTGATTGGTTGATCTTCACCCTTCACCTTTGTGTATTACTCCACCCAACTACAGGAATAAGCAGAGGACACTCTGAAGCAGGGCTATTCAATTAGTTTGTCACGGGGGCCAGTTCATAAAAAGCATCCCAAACGAAGGGCCGGAGAGATAGGACTTGCAATATAAGTGATGACACAACTGCATATATTGTATTTTTGACTTAAGACACCCACGTTGCATTTTTCTACATTAAAATGTTAATATATGGTATTTTAAAACTACATAACATCACTGCATTGTACAATAGACTTTTTTTTACAAACATTCAAATGTTGTATTTTAAAGCACAACAAAAGCAGTGCATTGCTGAAGTAGGCTTCTTCTACAATGAGACACAATCATATGTGATGTTTTGAACTGCATAACAATATGGATGCAAAAATTATAGATTTTGGTTGTACGATTATACAGTCTGAGGAATAATCATGGTTTCACAGTTATCACGTCTAATGTAAATTTAAGCTTTATATTAGCTAGATTTAGATCTGGACATCCCTAACTAATACTAAACATTTAAAAGGCATTTTCATTAACAATAGTTTTTATGCTGTAGGTTTTTTTGTGCTTATAGGGCTACACAATTATGTGTGTGTTTATAAAGAGGAAGAGAGAAAATAATATAATAATAATTGTTATGAAGGTCGGCGCCAAATATTTAGATTAACTGTTGTTATCATCTGCTTTCATACATGCATAATCATTTTAATCATAATTTGTCTAATATCTTTTGTTTACATTGCACTGAAAGGCACGCACAACTCTCACCGCTACAGCATGAGATGTTTTCTACTGCGTGCGCCCGGAAAGCCACGAGCGCGTTGCTCTGCTTGTGCACGCATATTGCTATCTATTCTTACATTAGAAATAACAAACTTGCATGCGGTAAAGACGAGATATGGGAACGGCCCACTGCAGCTGCTATAGTTAATCCGGTGTGCGTGCTATTAGCCTGGGTGTACAAGCTCGGAACTTTCAAAACTATAGCGCACAGTTGGCAACTTGGCATAGCTCTATTCAATTGCAGCAGTTTCACTCACGTGCAACAGAAATGCGGCTTAGAGAAGCCTTTACGATTAATTAACCATGACGAATTAAAGCGCAGTTAATAGTGAAATCGGCTAATCGTTGCATCCTTAATAACGATATCAGTGCATTGTACAAAAGGGAAAAGGTCTTTTTTACAAACATATTCAAATGTTTTCGGCTGCTCTCGCCACTTGCTTAATGTCAGGTGACTCACGCTCTGTGCGGCTAGTGCTGTATTGAACAGACGCACGTCACTTCATAACTATAGCGGTCGTTTTTCGACTGAACTAAATTTATTTTTGATGTCTTGGTCACACTATTTGGGGGGCCGGAACAAATTGCCTCGGGGGCCTCCGATTGAATAGCCCTGCTGTACAGTTTGACATATTTCTGCTGTTGAACAACATAATGTACTTTTGAGGCTTTTTTAGTCGAGAATGTAAGGAGATATCTCTGTAGACTGATTCATGTTGTTCAGCCTGAAAATGTCAGCAAAATCACCTGTTTTGTCATCACTTTAGACAATACGCTAGAGAATCATTCAAATGCTAGCTATAAAGTGACGTTGGTGAATTAGTAATGGCTTCTGCTGTTCTGACGTCAGCTGAAGATGTGAATGAATGGCGGAAGAAAGTAGTTCCTAATACAAAGGGGTTTTTAGACTTGTGTTTGATTTTCTTTTTTATATACACGATTATGCAGACAAACTGTTGTATAATTGCAATATCACCAGAGATGTGTAAAGTACTAGAGACCCAGACTTAAGTAAAAGTACAAGTGCTCTATCAAAAAAGTGACTTGATTAGAAGTTGAAGTGCTCTTTAAGCACAATACTTAGGTGGAAGTACTAAAGTATTCAACATTTTTTGTACTTAAGTATTGCAAGTATTTATTAGAAAATGTACTACTCAAGTACTGAAAGTAAAAGTACAAGTATTGCGTTATGTAGTTATTTTTTAAAAAGCAGTCAAAAGACATATTGTTTTGTTTATTTTAAATATCTTTTTTGGGGCACAGGATTAAGCAGAACAAAAAGAACCATGGTTTACAATTTATAATATATAAATATATATATATATATTTATATATATATATATATATATGATGGGTCAAAAACACCATTCAGCATGACAGCCTTTATGATAGACAATTATCTTTATGTGAACATTGCAGCATGATATGAACCGCGGGTAGCTAACGGTAGTTAACTTATCTAGCTCTTATGGATAGCTCAAACTGCTGTTTTGTGTATTATATTATCTTTAACTTGACATGTTTCTTCAAATCCGACGGTAGAGTATGCACTTCATTCTATATGAACTGTCTTTCCGACAAATGCAAACATTGGTTCTAAATAGGGTCAATGGTGGTCTTTTTTCTCATCGCCATGAACAGTTGAAAGTGAAGGAGTTGAAGGTGGAATTTCTGGGTTTTCCATGTCTAAAAAAAACTAAAGTGCTCTCAATGCAGGCAGGCAGCACTGTCTTCTTTGATCGTCTGATCAATGAATGATTGATTCGTAACATTTTTATACTGTAATTGTAACGAGTAACTATGCAACACATAAAAAATCTACTGGAGTAAGAGTATTAAGCTCATCGAAAATATGTACTGAAGTAAAAGTAGAAGTAGGAGAAGAAAACAATACTCCAGTAGCAACCTTTTAGTACTTAAGTACAGTAGTGAAGTAGTTCTACTTCGTTACTATACATCTCTGAATATCACACTTGTAGCAGTGCGATGGGGCTGTATATCGGCACTGATGGGACACTAAGCCCTACCTACGCCTCCCACAGGTGCCGATATACAGCCACACCGCACTGCTACTCGTGTGATATTGCTCATATCTATGAACACGGAGAGTCTTAAAAATCCTTTTGTATGAGGAACTACTTTCTCTCACCATTCCGTTCACATCTGCAGCTGATGTCAGAACAGCAGTCACTAAATGTCTAAAGTGATGACAAAACAGGTGATTTTGCTCACATTTTAAGATTATAAGGCTGAACAGCATGAAATGCCATCAGTCTACAGAGATATCTCCCAGTATTTCTCTCTTGCAATCGGGAGATCACAATAATTACCCCGAAAAAGCCAAAGCAAAGCTAAGCAAACACTATCAGATTACTATGGTATAAATTCAGCACTACAACATACAAAAGACATCGACTTACTGTAGAAAGTAACTTACCAGTTTTATAATGATCTGATCAGCTGTAGTTTGAAATTTACGGAGAATTTTTCTCCTCTAAGGACTTACTTTGCTTTCTCTCGCCTTCTTGTGGCTGAACGTCAACCATCTTTGCTCTGCTTAGTATGACAGGCTGATGGCCGCCGACGCACTGAATTTCCGAGATTATAAATATTTAAAATAGGCACTATCCTCATAAATAAACTGCAGTTGCTATCTAAACAACTACATTCTTGTCTAAAAAGCCTCAAATGTACGTTATGTTGTCCAACAGCTGCAATATTGGTCAAACTGTATGTGGTCGGAGAAATACAGAAGAGTGAAGAGGCTGTACAAGTGCTGTTATTGCAGAATATTGCACGGCTATCAGCCAATCAGATGAAATTAAGTTAAATAATAATAACAGTTCTTTAGTAATAATAATAATAATGTTGATAATGATAATAATAATAATAACAAAATGTTATTTTTTTGCTAACAAATAAAAAGGAAAAAATACATAATAAAACTTGTATTAATGTATATTTTAACATTATTATTATTAGATAATTACATTTTATTTATACAAATTATTTATATAAATTTCAAATAAATGAAAAAAAAATTCTTGCATTTATTTAGCATTATGTAGTTTTATACAAATATAATATAATTGTTCATGTCTTTAGCTTTTTAATTTGTTTACTTCTTGATAAGGCAAAAATAGCACATATACTACTTACAAAATGGTCAGATAAATGAATACAAATATTTTTAACATGTTAATTAAAAAAAAATATATTAATATATGTATTAATATATTTAACATATTTTTATTTATTTATTTTTTTTTGGACATACATAAAACAAAACTACAAACACAACATGAAATGCCTGACACAAAACAAAAATGCATATATAAAATAAATAAATAAATAAATAAATAAACACATGGCAAAATCCATAAATCATTCTGCTATAAATAATACGATATGGCAGGACCAGTGAGAAGTTTGATGTTAATACATATTTATTAAAATATATTATATATATAAATAGGCCTATATGAATATGTGTATTATAATATTCTTTCTGATCTGTTATTGAATTCTAATGTTTCCTCATCTTTCTTTTTACGTCTTTACACCATAACTTGCCTTCTCTTTAAAAGTCCTAAACTTTATCTGTCTCTTTCTCTTTCTTCAGGCCTCCACTCCTTCAGTTTCTCCTCGCTTTCTAACATCAGGGAACTGGGATGTAATCTCACTGTGCGCCCTTGACGAGGAGAACGATAAAATGTATGACAGCTCGAATTTACTGGCAAACCATTTGACTTGAAGTCTGTGTAGTAAAGCATCTCATAGTCAACTCAACTACCTACCATGAGTAATTATTGAATTATTTACGCCAAGTGATCCCATTTAGCCCACTGAATCAGCATAGATGGCACTTAATTAAAATTAATACAGCAATTTAATGTTGAATCGGCTGTAATGACTCTGTCAGTTTCTCTCTGGCTTTGTTCCCTAATTGCTACCGCATAAAGCAAACTCTTGAATAAACCATCCCAGAAATGATAGCTTTTTTCTGATTTAACACTTGAACTACCAATTTAGTTTTTCTTTAGTAATTTAAAGGGATAGCTCACCCAAAAATTTAAATTTTATCATTATTTAGTCATAATATCACTTGTTTCAAACCTGAGTTTTTTTTCTTCTGTTGAACACAAAAGGAGATACTTTGAAAAATGTTAGAAACCTGTAACCATTTCCTACTATGGAAGTGAGGGGTTACAGCATACTTCAAAATATCTTTGTAGCGAGTGGGCGGGGCCGAGAGCCGTGGGTATGGGATGAAGCTGGTGCTTGTGTGATAATGTAAAGCACCTGTGACATGCACCGATCTCGAGTCCCTCCGAGGAGCTCTGGATTATAAAAAGAGGACAGACAGCAGTGGAAGACGAGAGAGGACCGGGCCTGGAAACTTTGTTTTAATTCTGATTTCAGTTTGTCTGTTTGTTTTATTTTTTTCATTATTAAAATCATTTAAAAGTTTGTCGGTTCTCCACCTTCTTCTTCCCAATGGCCAGGTGGAAAACCAGCAAACTTTTAAATGGTTTTAATAATGAAAAAATAAAACTAACAGACGGCAGCTCCTCAAGGAGACTGCCGCCAAACTGAAAGCAAAAGTAAAACAAATCCAGGCCTGGTCCTCTCTCGACTTCCACTGCTGTCTCTCCTCTTATAATCCAAAGCTCCTCCGTGGGACTCAAGATCGGTGCGCAACACAGGTGCTTCAAATTATCACTTAAGCACAGGCTCGCTACAATCTTCCTTTGTGTTGAACAGGATAAAGAAACTCCTTAAAGGTTTGGAACCACTTAAAAAGTAAAAAGTAAGTACATTTTCATTTTTCGGTGAACTATCAATTTATTAACATTCTTAAAATGAATCCCATATAACTATAGTACCATGACCATTCCAAAACATGTTTATAATTCATTCAACATTTTTATTTAATTAAAATTTCAAATTTACACAAAAGAGTTGAACAGTTGAATGGCCATAATGATCAAATTGACCGCAAGTATTTCAGTGTCTGCCACTTTTTCTTGTGCCTTTGAATATGCATGCCTATGTTGCCCAGAAACTATCTTTCTGATAACAAAAACATCTCTTTTTAATGCCAAATGGCCCAGTAACTCAAACACAATTATAGAGAATGGAAATCTACGTCATGGTGAGTTGCGTTCTGCCATGATTTCAGACACCCTGAGGAGTGCACGATGTAAACCAATGCAAATCACCACAAAAACAGACTCTTTTATAGTAATGGACCCTTTTCACAAGACTCGTTTCTCATCATAATCTTAAATTCTTAAAAAGTTTTTAACATTGTAATTTTAATAAAAATGTATGAACATTTATATGCATTTATGAATGTATTATATCATCTTTGCGTCAAATTACAAAAAGCGAATTACCGCTTATGCGAGGTGTTTCCAATGCAGCGTCTATGGGGCTGAGAGTAAACTTGACGTTATTTTCTCCTCTGGCTGTCGCTGTCAGTCTCACACATTTTCTTTCCTTTTTCTGCAAGTCTTGATAACACCCTCGTGGAGTTTTTCTTCAATTATTTCAGCAAATATTTGTTTGTACTCTCCGATTCACTGCATTCTAAGTTTATCCAACCATGACGCCACTGAGAAACCAGGAAATGTGAAAAGGATCTATACTTTTAGACAAACATAGCACAAACACTCTTTGTGTGTTTGAGAAGCTGAAAATATGTTAAAAAATGTTCAGTCAATCTCCTGCGCTAAAGTTAAAGTAGAGAAGCCAAGCACAGATTTAGAGGGAGCCGATGAAATAAATGAGCCAGCTTATCTGTAGGTGACAGAGTATAAAAGAGCTGCTGCAAGAAAATATTTCCATATAAGATTTTCTTCATTTGTGGTGTGAGTGCTTACAGTTTATTTCGGATAAGTGTATACTCAAAAAAATTATTTTTTTTTTGCTGCTAGTTCCAATTAGTTATTTATAATGATTGGAAACACAATTCTTGAGGTTATTGTTTGGGGACAATTAATTGTTTTATTTTTAGTGAATTTAAAATTGTAAAAACTAATCGATTTGCATTGGGATGACATGAAGGGATTGTGTGGAGCCCAGCATTTTTTTACAGTGTGTATATATGATACAATAAACCTATAGAGATCAATATGATCCAGGCTCCCATGTCCCAAATTTCCACAATGCATTGCGCTGATGACACATTACCATTCTCTATATCCCCATGGACATCCTTGATGTCAAAGTGAATTCAAATTGACCTCAAAAAGCTAATTGGTTTGATGTCAAATCCTTCACGTCTATTTGACATTCATACATTGATTCCCTTTTGACCACCAAAATAACGACACATTACTTATTACAATATATTTGAAAGGCTTTATTCATATGAAATCTTCCAAATGACCAATTTACACAGGATATTGTATTTCTACAATGCATATAAATTAGCTGGATGTTAAAATGACATCAAATAGACATTTAACATTGGCATCAAAAACAGTCCTATTAATCAATATTTGACATGTTTGCTTAAGTCGATTTTAGATGTAAATTTCAGATCAAGGTACACAGAAAACAATTTTGTGTTTAATAGACGTCTAATAGACATCTAAACGTGGACAGTTTGGCTAAAACAAGGCTAAACTTGGGCTGTCACTGAAAATAGTGAAAAAAAAATTCATTCACGTCTTAGAATAGCCCAGAACTAGACTAGTCATCTAATGCACAGATTAGACAGACTTTATATGTGTAGTCATTCATTTCTGTTTATTTGATGACTAGTCTAGTTTTGGCCTATTCTATGACGTCTATTAGATTTTCACTGACAGCCCAAATTTAATCTTGTTTTAGCCAAGACGACTATGTTTAGATGTCTATTAGACATCTATTAGACATCTTTTAAAAACATGCTTGCTAGGTAGTCAATTTACATCATATCGAATCAAATTGCCTTTTTTTTTATATGTTTTTTGA
This sequence comes from Danio kyathit, assembly GCA_903798195.1. NCBI lineage: Eukaryota > Metazoa > Chordata > Actinopteri > Cypriniformes > Danionidae > Danio > Danio kyathit. The sequence goes on from LR812541.1 coordinate 38,165,686, forward strand.
TGTATTTTGACATAAAGTTGCCTGCTGGAAGGATATATTACAAAAATATTACATTTTTATGTAATGACTTCATAAAATATGACAACAGACATTCAAAGCGTAATACTAAATACTGAATAGAAGCTTCAAATGTAAATATGACGTTACAAAAATCAAATTCAGTCCAGTTTAATATGAATGGTCAGCATGACTGCTATACTTACAGGATTCTGGTAGTTCCATTGTCAAAAAAAACTTGTACATACATATTTCGAAATGGTCAAATCTGTTGCTCAACACAACATTTAGACCCACAAATCAATGGCTTACAGTTAATTCACTCCTGACAGAAATGAATTCTAGTCACAGGCTTCCCTACTTTGCATGTGTAGAGTAAGACGCAAACCTGCTTAGTATGCAGCTGTACAAAGCTAGTATGTGGAGGTAGACTCTATTATTAGAGGATAAATGACTGACTACAAATAGTAACTCAAAATCCTTTTCAGGTTTCCTTAATGTGTTTTTCCCCCGTAGCTATTTTCTGAGCGCGGAGGAGTCGCAGCAGAGCAGACACTTGTACAGGTGGGTTCTGTCCCAAACAATACGTCTTTAACGCTGTAATTGAGTATTTTATCATCACTGTCTAGAAATTCTGCAACTCTCTTGCTGTGCTGTGCATTTGTATTTAAATCAATCTGACTGCATTTGCACACACTGTTAGTAGGGCTGGGCGATATGACAAAAATCTCATATCACGATAGAAGACATCTCATATCCTGATAACGATATAGAGTGCTTAATATAAACGAGTACACCCCATTTTGAAAATGAATATTTTTATTCATTTTTCAGTGAATATATAGGTAATATATTTTGGTGGATTTAAACAAAACAGATTTATTAAACAGATATAGTTAATAAAATAATATTTTAGTCACCAAACATATTTAGAAATAAAAAGATAATACATTTAAATTCAAGCAAAATATTGGAAAAAAAATGACAAACTACACAATTTCAACTAAATTTTATTCATTTTTTTTCTGTTAAATTTACTAAATTTGAGTGTACCTATTTTGGGAGTAGTTATTTTGTTAGATTAGCTCCAGATTTGGCTTTTTTTTTTTACATTTTAAAGTATATACTTCGACATTTGCTTGTTCATACTGTGTGTGATCATATTTCTCAATTTACCAATATAGGCTCATTGTGAAAATGTACCCACGTATACATTTCTGGAGAGCGCGAATTATGTAGCAAGAGCTACGTATGGCTACATTTCATCTTTAAAACGAACGCTACGGGGTGGTAGTGCTGCAGACGGCTTCTGTTTCTTTTCGCGCTACCAGCTGACCACTTACCTCTATGTGAACGGCTTTACCGCTGTTACCAGTTTTTCCAGTAGCTCGCCATGTACATTGGCGGACTTGAGATGCAGAGAGGAGGTGACCATGATGACGGGGTTCACGTCCAGCGAAGAACGTTTCCAGAAAGCAATAAAAAAAAAAAAGACAAAAAATAAAATAAACAAGTAAATAACAGGGTAAGAATGTGGTAAAATCTAAAAACATGTTAAAAATCATTTTCTTTTTCTAGATTGCTTTTGAAAACACTGTCAGTTGGGTTTAGGAAAGTGGGTGATTGGGTCAATCGGTGCTTTTGAAAACACTATCAGTTGGGTTTAGGGAACGAAGTGGGTTGGTGGATCTGGTCAGTCAGTCAGTCAAACAGCAGCCTCTGGCGGATTCATGAAAAGAAAAACTGCAAAAAACGTAGCTCCTGGGATGTATTTTGCAGTATCCATAAATGTATATAGTGGTATGTATTATTAATGAGCCTGGGTTGCCCTTACACTCAAAAAAAGATTTTTGCTGCTTGTTCACCCATACGGAAAGAACTTATATAAACATATATGTTTTAATATAGGTTTTGATATAGGTTTTTAATATATGTGATGTATGTAAAATTGGCCATTTTCCTATATTATATGTGCATATATGTACATATAATATAGGAAAATGGACAATTTTATATACATCACATATATTAAAAACCTATATCAAAACCTATATTAAAACATATATGTTTATATACTGTAGGTTATTTCTGTGTGGACTCTCACTTATTTGCCATAGTTAAATTCCATAACATGCCAACTACATGTGATACCAATTTCAAGTGTTCACACATACTGTACATATGTTTTTTTGCATTTTTTGTTTTTTGTCATTTATTGCCTTGATAATAGAAAATATGAGCTAGGCATCATGTATGACAGTTGCCAAAGTGAGATATGAGCTATATAGGAGACATATCTGTATGTACATTATATGTACTACATATAGGGCTTATATGTGTATATATAGAAGCAATACAGGAGACCTGTGTGGCCTGTATATGCATATATAAGCACCTTAATTTTGCCTTTATGTGGCATATGTACACATATATACAGCATATATATTATCATATATATTATCATATATGTGCATATATACTGCTTATAAGTTTCATATATGCACATTTATCCTCATAGAGGTTCTTTCCATGTGGGCAAATATTCTAGCTGAATCAGCACAATTCTTAACTTTTTTGGAACAACTTGATTGTTTTATGTTAAATCCACTTAAATTGGTAAAAAAAACAATTAAGTTTCCTTAAATCAATTTGTGTTGGGACAAAGTAAAGGAATTGTGTGGAACCAAGCAATTCTAGAACTTCAGGGCAAATGTTTTAATAAAAATGTTAAAATATAAAACAAATATGATTAAAATATGAAACAATAATGAGAACAGGTCCAATATACAAACAAAAAAAATTGCTAAATAAAATGCTAAATGTAAACATACTTTCAAGATTGCAACTTTCTCGCGATGCTGTTATTCATGTTTCTGTCAGTATCTTCATATTGACGTGTAATATTGTGCTCATAATATAAATTTGGAAAAAGTATCACCATAAACAATGTATTTTGTGACATTGCTTATGGTATGAGAGCATAATATGAAATTACAGACTTTTGATTTTGTCCATACGATATGTATTGTCATATTGCACAGCCCTACCTGTCTACAAGATGTTTCACTTTTGATATGTTTGTGGATTTTGAGACGTCTGTGTTCTCGTCACATGTTGATGCCCTGTATCTGCATTGACGTTTCACTTTTTGATGTATGTTCATCAACTACTTGTGCTGCAATCAATTAAATCCCGCCGGTCTGCGTTTGAGATGCGTTTCGGGGACATTGGTGAAAATCCAATCGAGTTTTTTTCCCCTCTAGTGAGCTCCAGGCGAGAAGCCCAGCTAATTCATTTAACAGGAACGGCAGCTTAGAGAGAAGGAGAGCGAGAGGCAGAGAGAGATAGAGGAGGTTGAAAAGGAGACGGCGCTGCGACTCACAACCATTTAAAGGGTGTTCTCTAACCTTTGATTAATGCGTTAAGCCTCTCGCTTTCTCTCCGTGGGCCACAAGTTCTCATAGATTTTTTTTATTGCGAATATCCCAGCAATATGGCAAAAGTGCAGAGGTCCAGCGTTGGGCTTAAAGTAAGCGGATAATGGAAAAGCACCTCAGCATGTGTGTATCGTTTAAAGTCCAAAAGTCATTCAAAAGCCTTTTTTGTTAATAGAAATGTATTCTTATTTATTAGTGATGCCAATGAAAGTGATAGCAAAGACATGTATAATGGATAGTGTATACATAATCTGTCGGAACTTGTAACTGTGTTGACTTAACTATTAAGTTGACCTAATTTTTATAATTATTGTCATAGCTAATTTACTTTACTTAAAAAAGTAAACCCATTACTCTAAAGTGAAGTCAACTAATCACTTTTTACTGTGTGTTACAAAAATATTAGTGCTGAGAAAAGATTAATCGCATCCAAAATAAAAGTTAATTTATGTGTGTATTTGTTGTGTCATGTGATTCCCTATGTTTTGTGTTCCATGTGCTTCTGTTTATGCCATATGATTCCTTTGTTCTGTTTTCCCGCCATTTGGTAATGTTCATTAGTTCCACCTGTGTCACACCCCTGTACATTGTAAAGGAAAAAGTTGACTCAGCTTAAAATTGTAAGGTAACTTGCTGCAGAGCTTTTTTGAGTTGACTGAATTTAAATCGAGTCAAGTGCAGTACTTGGGTTGAAAGCTGAGTCAACTTTTTTTTTTACAGTGTATGTATTCAGTTCAATCATGTCGTGAGTATTTATAACCCTGAGTTTGTTTAGTTTATGTTACTGAATTGTATTGTCACATCTCCTTGTCCTGTCTGTGGTTTGATGTTCCAGTGCCTGTAGTGAGGGTTTTTTGGAAACTCCTGAGATCCGTCCGTTTGTGAGTGAGCTAAATGTGACAGTAATACTCTGGCAGTAGGGGTGTGACAAGACGCTTACTCCATGAGACGAGACACGAGATTGGGTTCACAAGAACGAGACGAGATTTTTACAAAATTTTAAAGAAATCTTCAATTATGAAATATATGAATAGAAAATAGTCTTTTATTCAACTGAAAAAAAAAAATAATCACAAATTGCAAAACTATTAGGTGCTGTTTTTTAAATCAGTTTTTAATGAATGTTATTTCACATCTATTTTAATGAATTCTATGCAGTAAAGCACATGAAAACATTACAAAATATTTTTTTCTAATAGTCCATGTGAATGGAAAATATTTTTTATATATAATTTTAAATATTAGTAAAATATTTGCTAATATATGAATGGAAAATAGATTTTTATTCAACTGCAAAAAGTAAATTTTGCATAAATTCTAATGAATGGTATTTTATTTCTATTTTTATGCTTTATTTCTAATTAATTATATGCTGTAAAGGACATGCAAACTGCTAAATATTTAGCTATAAACGCTACTGACTGGACGTAATGTAATTTGTTATGTAATTTAATACCGCACGGCAACTGAAAAAAAAAACTTCAGCTTTTCCCAGACATCATAAATGTGTGTTCAGTGATGAGTATGTGAGGACTGACCAGACTCGGAAGGTGCAGAGAATAGTGTCAAACAGCCGTGTGTGTATGTCTAACACAATCTTACGGCAATTCGTAACTTTTTGATTTAGTGGCTAATTCATATGAATTCGGATAATCTAATTTGTACAATTTAGAACATTTTTCTCATCACCCAATGACGGTTGGGTTTAGGGGTGGGGTTGGATGCCACGCCTCCTTTTTTAAAATCGTACATTTTTGTACGACTCAGCTCGTAAAAATTCGGACGAATTAGCCACTAAACTGACAAGACGTAAAATACTTACGTTTCCTCGTGAGATCAGGCTGGTATGTCTTATCCTGTCGCAAAATGCGGCTAAAAGTCCTTCACGATGTTAATAGTTTGATTGAGGTCCTTACTGCACTTCAATAATGCGACAGAATATAAATACTTCACGTCTTGGTTCCATTTGTGTTTACGTCGATTATGACTTTAAGTATATCTGAAGTGCTATTCCATCGCATTGTTACGAACCATAATGTGTGTGGCTGCAGTTGTAGCCTCTGTTGGACGCGGCAGCCACTGAACTGAAACTGCCGCTGAACTGTAAGCGGTTACGTCACATGTGCAACTCTGAAGGGCGCCACACAACGGATGCGCTGCGCCACAGCACGCACATGAAAGTTGAAAGTATCGCACACCAGACGCGCACATTCGCATGCTATTTAAAATTAAACTAATCAGATGGCGCTCTGTGGCGCGGCAGAAATATGAACAATGTCCTGAGTTGACAATGTCCTGAGTTGTGGCTGGGCGCCACCGACAGCCGCCGACTTGCGGCGCCGGTGTGTATACCCTGATAGAAACCTATGTTTAGAATTCTGAAATTCTGGTGTGCGACCTGCTTGAGGCAGCCCGGGTTGCCAGGTGTGTGAAAAGTACTTGATTTGCAGTTTAAATCCAATCCTGCCTCCGATCTTCAATGCTAATTTCACTCTCACGCTCCATAACATCACACCTCACGAGACAACTTTTCACCTCGACAAGAAATCTCGTCGCGATTTAATCTCGCAAGATCTCATCATATGAGATCTTGTCGCACCTCTATTTGACAGTATTAATGTTTTACTATGTTTTTCAGCCAATAAATGTGATCTTGATGAGCATAAGACATTAAAAGTCTAGTTTCACTTCTAATAGTCATCTATGTTTGTTTGTCTTAAACCTATTGTTGAAAAACTAAAGAAAACACTTAAATTGCAATTTAAATAGCATTTAATACTAATTTCAAACTTAGTCCCAAACTAAATTGCAAGTTTGAGCTGCTTTAGCTGAAAATAACTTCTGAAAACAAGTCAATGCCATTGTTTTGTCCCAGGATGCGCATCACATGCCAAAAAAGTAGCAAAAATATAGGCTGAGGGGTATACTTCCAATGGAGTTTAAATTAATGCAAAGCAATCAGCTTTTAAATCATCAGAGTTCCTGAGAAAATAGTGTGATTTTTAAAGTTTTAATGTTATTGATGGCATTAAAATTGATAATAGTGTATGAAATAATAAGATGCATTCTTGTTGACTACAGCGTGGAGCTTGGAGGAGTATTTCATCGCCAGTGTCTGACGTGTAACCTGTTTGAGCGCTGCAGCTTCTTCAGAGCAGACTTCAGCCCCAATCAGACATACTTCACTCTCTATTGCTTAGGTGAAATCATTCAGTCTCTCCTCCACAAATGAGAACACTCACACTTCGGCTGGTGCGCACAGATGCACATTTTTCATCCCTGTCATTTTTTGCAGGCCCCGGTGTCCCAAAGGTGACAATTCACAGCACGAGTGACCCATTCAGTGAGTGGAATCAATATTTTCTCATTACAAGCTGTTATATAGGCAGCCATGTGTAGCTGTGTGAAAGAAAGATTTTAATTGCTAAAGCAGTCTGTCAAAAAAGCATGTTTTTCCTATAAATACACCCTACAGAACATCATTATATTTCAGTGTATAACGCTAACATGGCAAGTTGTAGATTTTAAAAATAGAGATTTAATATGAGACATTGTTTAATTGCATTATTATTAAGCAAGGCAAGGCAAGTTTATTTATATAGCACATTTCATACACAATGGTAATTCAAAGTACTTTACACAAACAGGAATAAAAGAAACAAGAAAATAAAAAATGATTAAAAAACAGATAAAAGCAGATTAAACTGTGTTAAATCTTGTTTTAAAGGAATGAAAAAGAAAAGAAATACATAATAGTGTCAGACGTAGCACAGTGCTCATTTAGTAAATAATAATCTTGATTTGAATGTGCCTAATGTTGGAGCACATCTGATCATTTCTGGAAGCTGATTCCAGCAGTAGGGGGTGTAGTAGCTGAAGGCCGATTCACCCTGCTTTGACTGAACCTCTTGGAGTGTCTAATTTACTTGATCCTAATGATCTGAGGGATCTGTTAGGGTGTATTTAGGGAGCATATCTGTAATGTAAAGAGGTCTCTTAGGCCATTTAGGGATTTATAGACTAGTAATGATACTTTAAAATCTATTCTGAATGTAACTGGGAGCCAGTGTAAAGACCTGAGGACAGGTGTGATGTGCTCTGATATTCTGGTTCTGGTCAGAATTCTGGCAGCAGCATTCTGGATAAGCGGCAACTGTCTGTCTTTTTGGGAAGGCCGGTGAGGAGTCCATTACAGTAATCCACCCTGCTGGTCATAAAAGCATGAACAAGTTTCTCAAAGTCCTCATTGGGAACAAAGCATCTAATTCTTGCAATGTTTTTGAAATGATTGTATGCTGATTTAGCATACTATAATACTATACATTATTATTTAGCATACTAGTACACTATATATTATTATTCATTTAATAATGTACATTTTTTAAATCTTGCTAATTATTTACTTAGTCAATTTCCCATTTCTAGTTATTTTTGTTTTTAATATACCTTTCTTATATTTAAGATATGTTGATGGTAAGGTCACATTGTGTGATGTATGTGACTGATGTAAACCATATTGATTTATAAATGAATAATATTGTATATTTTTAAATATACAAAAAATATACATATAATACGTATATTTTTCCTTAATTTCTGTTTAACGGAGAGATTTTTTCAACACATTTCTAAACATAATAGTTTTAATAACTCATTTCTAATAACTGATTTATTTTATCTTTGCCATGATGACAGTAAATAATATTTCACTAGATATTTTTCAACATGCTAGTATTCAGCTTAAAGTGCCATTTAAAGGCTTAAATAGGTTAATTAGGTTAACTAGGCAATTTAGGGTAATTAGGCAAGTCATTGTATATCGAGTCATTGTTTAGCCACAGCCGTATGTGACCATTGTATAGCCACAGCCAAAGAGACAGCCAAGTGGATGCTGCACACTGGTGGTGGTGTGGAGAGACTCTCCCATCGATGAGAGACTTATCTATTGTTTATTCTGTAGACAATCGAAAAAATATTGCTTAAGGGGGCCAATAATATTGACTTTAAAATGGTTTTAAAAATTTTTTTAACTGTTTTTATTCTAGCTGAAATAAAACAGATAAGACTTTCTCCTGAAGAAAAAATATTATAGGAAATACTGTAAAAAATACTCTGTTAAACATCATTTGGGAAATATTTTAAAAAGAAAATTTACATGAGGGCTAATAATAATTTTGACTTCAACTGTATAATTATCAAAAATACATAGGTTTAGTTTGAAAGCACCCTAGCGAGTCATTGTAGAGTTTGTAGTAGTAAGTAGTAGTAACATTTAAAAGTGCTGAATGGTGGCTTCTTGATTTTTTATTGTTATTATCTGCTTCTGTTGAAATTCTCCAAGGTGGTGAACCCATCTGCTTTTATGTCAGAAAATTTATTACATTTTTGTGCTGCATTTGCAGGATACACGGTGGTGGAAGACAACAGCGTTCTCGCCGTGTCTCTCGAAACCAAGCAGCTCTCTGAAACGCTTTACCACACACTTTCTTCCGACAACAGCGGTAAAAGATTTCTTAAGTAACTGATTACATTCCTCCTTTCAGCATAAATTGATTTCAACCTTTTACCAAGCCAACTAGATTAAAGAATCAATCAGGTAATTGTTTGAGTTTTGCTAATTGGATCCTCTGTATAGCTGTATAGGAACGTACCATTAGTTTTACATTTAGGGGTGTGAAGGAATGTTTTGCATGCGCTCATTTGCATTTATAAATTGCAGATACATTGTACATCAGATCCCCTGACTATGCTTGTTTGTGCACGTGTGTGTTGCTGAGTGCCTTTAAAAAACCAACAGGCTCATGGGAGCTCATTTGCCAGCGGTTAGAATATTGATGAGCTTTCTTGCTGTAGAAATGGCCGTTTGTTCTGTTCTAACTGCCTGTGCGAATAATTACAGACCTAGATGTGAAGATGTCCCTGCCCCCTGGATATGAGGGAAACCTGCATCCTCTGCTTATTATCATGTGAGTGTCTCCGTTCACTTCACATTATGTTGTATAGGATCATATGAAATAAAAAGTAGAGGTACGTTAAGGTTCAAAAGAGTCACCAAGGCTGAATTTTTCTGATTTAAACTAGAGTCAAAACTGATATTAATGTTATTAATAATATCATATTCATTATTCTTCATGGCTCTTCAAAAATTCTGATTGGCTAAATTGATGCTTAAAGGGTTAGTTCACCCCAAAAAAATGAAAACTGTGTTAATAATTACTCTCTCTAGTGTTCTTTCAAACCCCTAAGACCTTTGTTTGTCTTTGGAGCACAAATTAAGATAATTTAGGGGAAACGATGCTTTCCTCCATGTACAGTAAGGTTCCCGACTTATTCAAAGTCCATAGAAATACCAAAGCACATCCTCAAACATCCTCAAAACTGCATTTTTCTGATTAAAACGAGTCAAAACTGATATTAATTAGTTTTACATGTTTTAGGTGTCCCAGATTTGCCTGACCAGTGCAAATCTGGGACATCTAAAACAAAAAGCCTCAGATACCGCTGTCAAGCCATCAACTGCATTCATATGTTTTATTATACGCAAACATACTCTGCCAATGACATAGCATCATTTTATGAAGTAATAAAGCACATCACCACAAATAAATTATTCAGACCCTTAATTGATTATCGTGTTATTAATTTTGCTTTAAAGGTGCAGTATGTAAGTTTGACACCCAGTGGTTGAACTGGGTATTGCACTCCTAGATCAAAATAAACACACGCGTGGGATGCCAGAGATTGAGTACAGGAGCGAGTGATTTAAACACAGGAGCGAGTGATTTAAACCGTGTTCTAAATAAAATCAACGACACGCGATAGAAGGAATTATGTTCCATATTAAAAGGAGTTTTAGTTCTAACCAACACCTCGAATTGAGATATTAGAAACGGTTTCTATTTCTCACAGCTCAACATGTAAAACCTATGACAGTGCACCTCAGGTAAGCCTCGTGTGTTTTATTCAGTGCTAAATGCTAACAATGTGAGTTTGAATGGATTCTAAACCTTACCGTTTCGTGAGTGAGTGCTTATTCTGTGCTTCTGAATGGCTGTATTTACATTTTTGTCGTGTTTTGTCTGGTGCAAAGAGTCAAACTGCTGTTTGCGTGTTGTTAGGACACGAGATTACAATGTAACCTGCTCACCTAATGTTTACGTTCGTAATATTTATATCATTTGCTAATTAATAACCTCATGTGGAACTGAATCTGTCTCATTTCGACGTCTGATACTGTCCATTTCGGTCACGGGCGCATGCTTTCAGAGCCTTTCTGAATGAATGAATGAAATACGCTGTTTTCCAACAAGGCAACCCGGAGTGCTGAATTATAATTGGCTAAACTGGCATTCTGCAGGTTAACTTGACCTAAACAAAGACAGCGTTCCGACACGGAAAACCCATTTTCAAAGCAGAATATCTGACTTCAGCATTGTTTTTCAGTTAAACAAGTATGTTCACTTGGGATGTTTCTTAAATATCTGCAAACATATTATGGTATTTTTATGCTTTAGAAGAATCAAAAACTTACATACAGCACCTTTAAATAATAACCACTTTTAGGCTACGTTCACACTGCAAGGCTTTGTGCTCAAATCAGATTTTTTTTCTTAGATTTGATTTTTTTGCATAGCTGTTCACATTGTTGTCATAAATGTGGCCAATATCAGATTTGCATTGTGAACAGATCATAGTTTTCTGCTTTTAAATTGTGGTGTTGTGCTTATAATTGTTATGAGACGCAAATGTTTTACTGAGCATTCTAAACCCCAGAAGCATTCTAAACAGACAAAATTTGGTTTGGTTTGCAACTGAGTTACATTCTGTGACAAATTCACTAGCATGGCAAATACATTTTAATTTGTATTGACAAAGTGTAAAAGCCATCAGAGCACAATATTTTTTATGATTTGTCATGTTTATATTGTGAAATGTACTGTGATTGCAATTTAAAATAATGATCTTTTTATTTAAATATATTTTAGAATATTTTATAAACAGGGTTCTCATGGGTCATGGAATTTTTGGAATATCATGTCTATTAGAGCTGCACAATATATCGTTTCAACATCGATATACATTTAGTCATTTAATGGACGCTGTTATATCTCAATATAATATTTTGTATATTATATAGACATAGTCAGGGGCGGATTTGACCAAAAAGCAAGGTAAGCGGCTTCTTAGGGCTCCAGGAAATCAATCAATCAATCAATCAATCCATCCATCCATCCATCCATCCATCCATCCATCTAAATTAATTTTATTCATTCATTCATTTTCTTTTCAGCTTAGTCCCTGTATTAATCTGGGGTCGCCACAGCGGAATGAACCGCCAACTTATCCAGCATATTCTTTATGAAGTGGATGCCCTTCCAGCCACAACCCATCACTGGGAAACATCCATACACTCTCATTCACACACACACTCATACACTACGGACAATTTTTAGCATACCCAATTCACCTGTACCACATGTCTTTGGACTTGTGGGGGAAACCGGAGCACCCGGAGGAAATCCACGCGAACACGGGGAGAACATGCAAACTCCACACAGAAATGCCAACTGACCCAGCCGAGGCTTGAACCAGCGACCTTCTTGCTGTGAGGTGACAGCACTACCTACTGCGCCACCGAGTCGCCTACATTTATTTTAATTTATGTTTAATTAAAAAGTAGATTAATTAATAATATTAATACATTAATCCAACATGAATATTATTTATATTAATAATTAATTAATATAAACACACTCAAAATGTTTTTTTGTTTGTTTAAAGTTTTTTTTTTTAAATGAACTGAAATAAAACAATTATTAAGATATTTTGGGGGACTTAATCAATAAATTGTTTGAAACCCTGCATTTTTTACTGTGTATAGTAGATATTTAAATTAGAAATCTGTCTTTTAAAATCAATTTAATGCACGCTTCCTAAATAAGTTTTAATTTATATGAATAAATCTTACTCATTGTGATATATACACTACCTGACAAAGTCCAAGTCCAAGTTTTAGGAACAGCAAATAATAACTTGACTTCTAGTTGATCATTTGATATCAGAAGTGGCTTATATGAAAGGTAAAGGCCTCTAGATTACGCTTATTTTTCCAAAATAAAATATGATCATGCCTTGACTTTTAATTATTTAATTAGTACAGTAATGTCTGACTTTGCTTAGACAAAAGTCTTGTCACTTAACAGAAATAATGTACAGTATAGAATATAAAATCATGGTGCATATATACATATATCCTTAGCAACATCATCTCTCAAACATGAATCAGAATGTTTGGGAGATGTTATTACTCTGAAGTCGTGCTTCATTTCACAATCCAGAACATCTGAAATTAATTAAGCTGCACTTAATAATGAAACATGATTGTTCTTGTCTTTCTGAATTTATTCAAGTTAAATTATGTATCCCATAAAGCAATGCACTCAGCTTGACCTTACACTTGTGACAAATGAACCAGAATTAATACTAATTGCTACTTTTAACATCTGTTTAACTCATGATTAGATTCACCTTTAAAACTCTAAACAAAATGAGAGCAAGAATGCAAAACCGCTGCATTAATGCAGTGTTAGAAGAAGGTCATGTGACAAGAGTACAGCATGCTACAGCTTAAACCTTATGCTGCTTACTAAGTAATAAGCCGGTGTTGCATTTGGAAACAAAACGCGTGCTGAGCGTCTTGACAGTGATAAAGCAGCCATGATTTCTAATACACCAAACCAAATCCTAAAACTTCAAGATTACTTAAAACTTCCTTTGCTTCCTTTGCAAGCACTGGTAACTCCTTGTGGAAATGCAAATCTAGTTAATGCTCTCCCTTCGCCGCAGTTGGTTAGGCTACATGATTTATGAATGCTGCGTTATTAATAAGCAGTATGCACACGCTCGATTGAGATTCAAGTAGCGTCTAGCAAGTGTGAACACATTTACAGAATGAAGATCCCTGTGCTTAATGTCTTTTTAATCCACAGCATGAAATGAGGGCTGCATAATATATCGTTTCAGCATCGATATCGCAATGTATCGCAATATATGATATCGTTTGTATTATCATTTATCATTTGCATGTGTTTTTGAGGTCTGTAACTGTATGAGGATTTAAAAATCATGCAGGCATTAAAAAAATTTACCATTTAATAACAATTATTAAGATGAATTATTTTCATCTTTATTATTCAATTACTGTACCTCTTAGAATTATTAGGCTTGGAAAACAATTTCAATTGAGGGCTAGTAATCAGGTAAATTGGTTAAATGATGTGATTCGTAACAGGTGATTTCATCAAGACAATGCAAAACCACATTCAGGCCCCGTATTCACTAATGCGTTTTAGTTTTAAAATGAAAGTTAAAAGTTTTGCTACGGTTACGCCATCCGTCCACACTACGCCGGAGTTTTCGAGCGCCGAAAATGGAGCTTTTTGAAAATTCTGAAGAGGCCATTTTCATTCTAAAACGCTGTTGCTCCGCCTCAGTGTGGATGGGGGAAAACGGAGACATCTGAAAACGGGGGCGTGGCTGCAGACATTCGCCTATCTGATTGGGGCTTTTTCCTCAATATTAAGTAGCCTACACACAGTTCAGTCTTGCATCCTCTCCTTGTAAGTTCAGACTTCGCAAACTTGTTATGGAAAACAAATTCCCGAGCCCCGAGGACACGTTGGGTAAATCTTCAAAGGGAACAGTGTACTTTATAAAGTCATTCACATCATCCTGGCTATGCTGTTTCACTATCTTAACAATAAAATGAAAACATGATTTAACGAACTGCTATTTTCATTTTGATATTAGCAACTTAATAGACAGCAGAAATGTTGAGGCGTCGTGTAGCGTCATCTTCACTGTATGCATATTTATAAGAAAACGGAGCCGTTAACATCACTGCCTCCTTTCATTCTCATTGAAAATACGAAACATACCCTCTCTTTTGCTAAATATCATTTTTAATAATCAGTAATGGCCATTATAAAAGTATAACGTACAGTAAGTTTATACAATATAGGAAATAAAGGCAAGCAATCGGTCAATGTACAGAATGTACAAGGTTACATTAATTATTAACTTATCTTTGCGCTCAGCCAAAACAAGTTACCTGAGAACAAGTAATAGATTCAAAAGACCAAAGTCGGGGAATATGTCGTTGGATATAGACAACAAGATGAATTAAATATCACGTTTAACAAATATAGTGAGATTAGATGCAGCGATCCTTGATTAACAGTCCGATGAGCACAGCTCTCATCTGGGTGGCTGCAGCGCATGCCAAAGTGTGTGTCTGTGGTCACGTGATGTGCGTTTAATGTAGACAGAGAGTTTTTCAGAAATGCTGGGTGAAACGCTAGTGTGGATGCGGATCGTTTTCATCAATTTTAATTGTATCTTTTTATTTATTGTATTTATTTATAGATTGTATATCATATTTTAGGGTGTCCGAGGGGTCTTAAAATGTCTTAAAAAAACTAAATTTTAGGCATTAAAAAGTCTTAAATTTATTGAAATATTGTGTTGTAGGTCTTACAGTTTTTCTCAGTCACTTTGGTGCATTTCTCACAACACTATTTACATTTGCACAACAGTTAATGCATTTCTCAAAACAATTAGGACAAACTGCAAAACCTAGTGGATAACCTGCAAAAGCGTGTCATTTGCTCAAAATGGATAGCTCATTCCTCAAAAGCAAGTATTGATGTCAATGAAAGTGTCAGTGTCATCAACATGAAAAGTCCGGACACCATTGTTTATGAACAAGATAGTCAAATGGCTTTGTCATGTTTTCATTACACATCACAGCTGCACATATTATGTTGTATATAGTAATATAGCTGTACAAACACTTGTCAATCTGTATATTTGCATTCACTTTTTAAAATATATTTATTATCTGTTTTTTAGTCCTGTCTGTAATTCTGTTGCACTGTAGAAGCTCTGCCACGAAAACAAATTCCTCGTATGTGTGAACATACTTGGCAATAAAGCTCTTTCTGTTTCTGATTTCTGATTATGACAGTTTACTCTGTACATTTTTTTCAATGCAGAAAAGTCCGATTTTGGTGACACTTCCTGAAAATGCATCTATATACTATTTGCACAGCCATTTGAAAACTATAGTAAAGATAGACATCACTGCATTTAGTGAGGTATCTGAGTACAAGACACTGAATATGTGTGATTCACTTTTTTACTGCATTTGCTCTTTACAATTCTAATTTATTCACAGCATTGTGCAAAAACATAAATACACCCTTATTTACAACAAACATAAACTTCCTTTAGGTAGAGCTGTGCACAACTGTAAACAATATTGCAGTGCATATTAGAACTGAACCTACAACATACATACTGTAGGTCTGTAAATCATTCATCAAATTGTTCAATTTAGAAGACATTTTCAGGAATTTTTTATTTTTTTTTTATTTTTTAAATAAAATAAGCTTGCCAGATTTTGACAACTAGTTCAACATTTTTGTATATAATGACCCAAGTAATAAAATGAGGACTATTAGTTTTATATGGAATGACTATTCAGCATTCACAAGTTTAGTTAATTTTGACTGACATGACATAAGAAAATGATAATGTTACATACAGCAGAGAGTTGCATGAAAGCAACTGATGCATGTCCAAAAGCATTCACAATTTGTTGGAAGGAATGAGAAACTGCTACTATGATGTGCACAAATGACTAATTGTTTTGAGAAATGCATTAACTGTTGTGCAAATGTAAATAGTGTTGTGAGAAATGCACCAAAGCCACTGAGAAAAACTGTAAATCATTTTAAACAGGTCTTAATTTTCCTCTGTCCAAGTAAAGCTACCCAATCGTGCCAACATCCATCCAATCACTGACAATCCATCTCAATAAAACTTTTTTTTATCTTTAAAATATTTATTACAAAGAAATACAATTGACAACAGCTGTCAGACATTTTTACAGCAAATTCTCCAAATTAAATTTGCTAATCAGGGAAAGAAAACAATTACACAATTCCATAGGATAATAACAGAGCACTGTATCCCTTTACATGATCTTCCATTTTAAAATATGTGGCTAAGAAATAACTACATTTAGTATTTAAAAAAGAGATATTTTACTTTAGATACTCTACATTAGATATAAAAAAAAATCCACTGAGCCATCAGAAAAAGTCCTTAGTGTTTAGCCCTGTATATCATAAGTCTAAAATTCATTCATAATGGTCTTAAAAAAATGTTAAACCTGCAGAAACCCCGATTTTATGCAAATGCACTCCTACTGCAGAATCATCCCAAATCATCCCAAATGAAGGTTGAAAAAAGGTAAAAAAAAAAAAAAAAAAAAGAAAAAAGGTTGGTTTAGAAAACGCAAATAACAAAAGAAAGTAGTAACTAAATTTTACATTTACTTTGACTTGTATCTCATTGCAGACAATACAACAAACATTATCTAATGTGTTTTCTCTAAGACAATGCAAAATCACATTATGCACACATTACAAAGTTCTGGCTGCAGAGAAAGAAAGGCCTGCCTGCAGTCCTGACCTGTCTCCAATAGAGAATGTGTGGCGCATTTTGAAGTTTAATTGAATTGTGTTGCAAGAACCAAAATTGGAATACCTGCTTATTTTGAAAAATCATGAGGAACACATTAAATAATGTTTGTTGTGTTGTCTGCAATGAAATACAAGTCAAAGTAAATTTAGAAATCACTACTTTCTTTTTTTATTTGCGTTATCCATACTGTGCCAACCTTTTCTGATTTGGAGTTGATCATTTAAATATCGGCGACGCAGTGGCGCAGTAGTCAGTGCTTTCGCCACAAGAAGGTCGCTGGTTCGAGCCTCGGCTGGGTCAGTTGGCATTTCTGTGTGGAGTTTGCATGTTCTCCCTGCGTTTGCGTGGGTTTTCTCCAGGTGCTCTGGTTTCCCCCACAGTAAAGGCAAGCGGTACAGGTGAATTGGGTAGGCTAAATTCTCCGTAGTGTATGAGTGTGAATGAGTGTGTATGGATGTTTCCCAGAGATGGGTTGCAGCTGGAAGGGCATCCGCTGCGTAAAACATGTCCTGGATAAGTTGGCGGTTCATTCCACTGTGGCGACCCCGGATTAATAAAGGGATTAAGCCGAAAAGAAAATGAATGAATGAATGAATTTTTAATATCATGCAACCCTGATGTGTCGACACTACTTATCCATCTTTCTTTCTCTGCCCCTGTAGTGACAGTATTCCAGGCAGGCAGTCGGTAACAGAGGAGTTTGCCCTGGGCTGGCCGGAGGTTTTGTCCAGTATGCACGGAGTGGCACTTGCTTGGATCGATAGCAGAAGCCGAATCTCGCAGACACCGAAAAGCAGCACGTTGGACCCCCGCAAGCTGGGTTCACTCCGCATTAAAGACAAGCTCGGAGTCGTGGAGTGAGTCATTCTCTGCTTTCAGCTATTAAGAAGAATACATGTAATAGAAAAGTCATTTTGTGTATTACGTTGTGAAAAATATTTGATTAGGAAATGCTTTATGCTCTAAAGCAGGTGCTGAGAATTCTTTGGTATTTCGTTGAACGCTTGCTTGGCTAATTTAATTTAACCTACTTCTTGCTCGAGGCAAAAAAAGGCAATGTTTATGTCTCTGCAGAGTTAATGCATTGGCTGCTTATAAAACAGCAGCCATTTATCATAACTGCTAAATGTCACCGTGAAATTTGCATGTTTTGTTGCAGGTGGTTAATGAAGCTGCCGTACATCGACGCCAAAAGAATTGCAGTGTATGGAAAGGTAAAATACAGCTCTGGAATGTGATTTGATTGTGAACAGCAGCTTTTTAACCCTTGTGCACTGTTCAAATTTGTTGTGTTTGTGGCTGTTTTTGCCCCACTGACTTTCATTTCCATTGTGTGTCAACCATTTTAAATGCTGTCTGAGTCGCAATCTTCCTCCAGTACACTGAAACATTTGTGCCCTGAGAAGTCCAAAGAAATCCGGGTGCATCTATAAGCTCAATGCGCCCTTAACGGCCCAGTGAAATGAAAATGTTTTTTTAGATGTAAGTATCAGTATGTTCATTTTAAGGATATCTATTAGCTAGTGTGCTGCTGCAAAACAGTGACAAAATTCACGTTTAGAAGATAGAAAACATATATATATATATATTATTGGCGGGCCGTTATTGGTGTTAACGTGCTGCGTTAACGCGAGACTCTTATCGCGCGATAAAAAAATATCGCCGTTAATCTATTCTAAAAGTTGGGTTGGGAGCTGGGTCTATTCTACGCAAGCTATGATGACTTTCACCTTCATATTTTAGCGCGGATGTATACCTGACCGGTGAGCCGTCTGACAAAGCAGTGCCCTTCTGAATCAAATCAGCAGGATGCCTGACTCTAACCAATAATATCCAGCTGCAGAACCGCAGAACCACACACGTTTCAGGCACACACAATCCAGCACACACGATCTAGGCAAAGCATATATGGTAACGCTAGATGTTAATGTTGTTAATGCACTTCTCGGACATCATCATTAATATATTTTTATATATACTGTTGATAAATATTGTACACAATAAACAATAGTGTTTACTGTATTTACAAATAATGTGATCGAGGCGGGCGAATGGGGAGCATTGTTTTCGATCGCCATTCAATAAAATAGACTGAACAGTTTTCTATCAGTCATCATAGATGATGATCAGTCATTATTTATCTGACAGAGTCAGTATAGCAGATACTCGATTGCTGGCCTTGCTGAACGATCTAAATTGGACAGTTTTAATGTATATAATGAATTCATTTAAGGCGATGCAGCAAGAACGCTGCTGGGTCGCAGGTTCGAACCTCGGCTGGGCTGGGTCAGTTGGCGTTTCTGTGTGGAGTTTGCATGTTAAGTTATGCTAAACATTGAATAAAAATGCACTTTTCAAAGCATTTTATAGGACCTTTAATGGAAGTTCGGTAGGAATAACATGACCCAAATAATCAAAGGTAATAAGAAATGAGAGACAGCTTTCTAAAAACAATTCGTTATTTACTTATTTTTACCGTGAGCGAACAACTAGATAGGTTAGGAAAAATATAGCAAACATTTATAATTGCTTATTGGTTGAAATATTGCTGGTATATGAAACAATCAAAATACCTAATGTAGGCTACTTTTAAAAACTTTGTAGTTCTGCTGCGGTTTTAATGATGTACAATGAGGACACTCCTAGTGCGTAAACAAAATGCACTAGTGTACACCGCACCTAAAAGTATACACTACCTGACAAAAGTCTTATCGCCTATCCAAGTTTTAGGAACAACAAATAATAAGTTGACTTCTAGCTGATCATTTGGTATCAGACGTGGCTTATATGAAAGGCAAATCCTCTATATTATGCTTATTTTACCAAAATAAAATATGATCATGCCTTGTTTTTTAATGATTTAATTAAGACAGTAAGGTCTGACTTAGGCAGAAGTCTTGTTACTTATCATAAATAATGTACAGTATAAAAAGTCATGATGCAGTGGAAAAATAATTACTATTGTGTATGACTCCCATGAGCTTGGACGACTGCATCCACACATCTCTGCAATGACTCAAATAACTTATTAATAAAGTAATCTGGAATGGCCAAGAAAGCGTTCTTGCAGGACTACAATAGGTTGTCTGCAGTATTTATGATTGGTATCAGTTCAACAGATGATTCATCGGAAAAATCTACCTTCTGCCAATTTTCCAAATGATCAACTAGTACTATTTGTGGTATTTCTTGAGAGTGGGCAGAGCTTAATAAATCTTTTTTTTTTATTGTCTTTTCTCACTGCAATTCTGTAGTGAATTGTTTGGTAAATCACTTTGGGTTGCTTTAACACTGTTTTAAAAATGATTTCATGCAAACAAACAAGTCTGTCTTTAAAAGTTTATCAGTTGTTAAAAATCTTAAGGAAGAGCTACATAGTTGACATTACTATTAGGAATGTAATTAGGATTAATAACACTCAGGCATTGACAGGGGCGTTGCTAGACATAAATCTCTACTGGGGCACAGCTCCCCCTCAAAAAAAATTAATAAAATAAATAAATTTATATATATATATATATATATATATATATATATATATATATAATTATAAATAACAGTATTATTGGTATTATAAAATTATTACTCTAAATAAATAACAGAAATTAATCCTAAATGTAACTGAAAAACAATCTAAAGACACAACTGGAGTGATATGCTAAGATAATTTAAGAAATCTTTTGCATGAATATTAATTTTATTAAAATGAAATTCTATAGACAATTCTGTTGAATACAAAAAAAAAGTTTTATAGAATTATCTGTTGTGTGGTCTTAGAAATAAAGGGACTAAGCCGAAAAGAAAATGAATGAATGTTGTCTTAGACCCGACTCATGGCCGAGAATTAGGTTTATTGTCTTACCTCCCTGACTCATCATCCCTCCTTTTTGCTTCATAGAAGGAGCCATGCTTAGTCAAAATAAGATCACCAGCATATAATTTAAACTTTGTTTTGTCGACTTGCAAAACTGTGTGCCAACACCTCCACATAGAAGACTTTCACAACACATGAGCGGCGAGTATGCAGTGTGGCTATTTTTCCAGCGTGCATGTTCGCAACCGAGACTTAAACCGGGAGCAGAGCAGCACGTCAGTGTCAAGCGGGAGCGGTGCGTGAGGCGCACGGGTATGGTTTTTTTCTGCGCACGTGCTCAGTTTGCTTTTTGATTAAACTATATTGCATTCACCAGCGTTGGTTCGGTTGCACATAGAGAATAACGTCTTTATTCCGGAATTACGACTCTAAATAAATACACTTTGCATATGAAGTAAATCTAATCTCAAAGCATTTACTGGGGCACTGGCGATTTTTACTGGGGCACATGCCCCAGTAAATGGGGTCTAGCGACGCCCCTGGGCATTGATTTTGACTGTTGAAAAGAATTCTGCATTGCATCACTTAAAAGCGGTCCAGAAGATCTAATGCTAACGCGCCTCTTGTGGCCTGTTACTTCAATACACATCTTTTTTTTCCAAACGAATCCCTTTGTAGACTTGCATCATAGTTTCACATAGGATATGTACTTTGAAATTAGTCTTCAGTTGCAGAGCTCTGACATCAGCCTTCATGTGTCCTCCTCACAGGGATTCGGTGGCTATTTAGGTTTGAAGATGCTGACAGGAACCGATCAGATGTTCAGATGCGCTGCTGTTATGGCTCCCATCACAGACTTCAAGCTCTATAGTGAGTTCCAGCTCCATACACTAGAAACACTATGGTTAAACACTATTTTTGGACATGCTATGAAGTGTCTTCTTTGAAGTGCCTTTGAGTACTTAAAAAAATAATGGTGTGTGTAATGGCTATTATTCAGTCCCATGGTATATATCAAAGTATTCTTGTATTACTTTTACATGACCTTTTAAAGTTTCTGTGTGATAAATGGTATAATATGCAGTGCAGTATTGCCTCTTTATATATTAATGTGCGAAAATGGATCCAACTTTGTTTTTCAGGTGCAGCCTTCTCGGAGAGATATCTAGGCCTTCCAGCTAAAGAGGAGCATTCTTACATGGTATGCCTTTTGTGGTCAAGTCTTTATTAATCGTTATGTTGCCCATGTCTACGTTAGAGTTAAAAATGGCAATTGTTATGTAAAGTATAGTCACAGACAGAGGCCCTGTTTTTTTCACCAAATGCATTTTCAGAGATCCAATCACAAGTGGTCAGGTGCATTGCTATTTCCACCTCATATTAACACACTGTAAATGTGCTGGGTTCCACACAATCTATTTGTATTGAGGCAACATGAAGGAATTAAGTTAAATGATCAGTTGGCTGAAGTGGATTGAACTAAGTTGTCCAAAAAACAAAAATCTTGGAAAAGTTGGATTGGGTTGTTTCAGCTCAATTTAAATAAGTAGTCTGAACAAACAGCAAAGATAATTTTATTTAAATGCATTTACATTTTGTTGGACATTCTTATTGATTGCGTCACACTTTACATTAATTTATGCAGAAGCACTATTGAATTGACAAACCCAGTTATACAGCTTATGAGCAAATGGGAGAGCAAGCTAATGAAAAAGATGTGAACGCAACTAAGATCTGTTAGAATTGTAAGCATTGCCAGATTGTCAAAACAAGAAACCAACTCAACATTGTAATAAATTGCTAAATTACAACAGTTATGGTTATGATAAACAAACGTAACACTTGTCATATAGTTACACAGTGGCATAAAATATTACTTTGTGACAAGGGTATAGTTAGCCTGTGACAAATTTATAATTACAAGAAAAATTCTGAAATTTTAAACCACATTGTGAAAAAGGTAGTTACATTGTGACAAACTATAGGTTACAGTTAAAGTTACAGAGAAATAAAGTTGCAGTTGTGAGATTTCAAGTTTCACAAAGCTACAGTATTGAGAAAGTAGGTCATAATTGCAAGATTTAAAGTCAGATTGTGATAGTTACTGTTTTGAAAAACAGTCACAAGTATGACATACAAAGTCAGATTGTGGCATGTAATGTTACAAAGTTATGAGAATCAGTTACGATTTGCCTCGTACCAAAGTTACAGTTACTAGTAACAGTTACACTGATATTGTTACAAAGTTATGAGAATCGGTTACATTGTGACAACATGAATTCTAAGTCAGTTCTAAGATTTGTCACACTGTACCAAATTAACAATAACTAGTAGCAGTTACACTGATATTGTTACAAAATACAATGAGAAATAAAGTTCCAACGTTACATAGTCCTACAGGCACTTATAGACTGATTTCACACGGCCGCCATTTAAAAAGCAAAATCGAGGCTGCAGTGGGAAGAAACCTGGAAGTATCTGTGAGTCAAACAGGAATGTTGTGTACCTGGCTGTATATCTTATCAGCGAAGAGAAAGCGACACAAATTTATAACTGCCTTCCGAGTGACCCGAAGGTCCGTTCTGAATGGAAAGTGAAAGTAAAAAGGGATTTCAGACCTCATTTTCAGCTAAGTTGAGGGAAATGGCACTAGTTAGCTAAAGTTTCTTTCCCAAACACACATTTTAGATGCCATTTATCAAACTAAAGATAATGAACTGATTCTTTCACTATATTAGACCTGTCATGATACTGAATTTCGGTACTAAAATTACAAAAACTGCAATTTCCCCACTAACATTTAAACACTGTTGAACGCAACAGCACTGATTTGCCATAGTATTCACCAGTGCTCAACAGAAATGACTGTGATTGGCTGTAAAGGTCATCAGTTCACCACACTTTACCGATGCTTACCAAGCGCAAACACAGACGAGCAATTGACAGATCGTTGCAGCTTTAAACACTTTAGTGTCCGTGTATCTGTGTTTGTACTTGTAGAGCGGTGAACTGATGGCCTTCACGGCCAATCACAGTCATTTCTGTTGAGCACTGGTGAACACTATGGCAAATCAGTGGTGTTTAAGAACGTGCTCAACAGTGCTTAAATGTTAGCAGGAAATGGGCATTTTTAAAACTTCAGTATCGGGACAACACTATTACAGACAACACAAGGGTGTGTTACAAAGGACTGCAATGTTTTAGCGCTCACCGGGTTACATAGGCTGAAGCAGGGAAGCGTCCCCATAGTGTTTACCTGGTGCCATTAACTGAAGCCTAGGAGGACACTCTTGAATACATTTTGAACAATATTAAAGTGATGTTTACACCATATATGCATTTTGAAATCACGGCAACAGCTGGAGGTTTGTAGTTCACAGCATGTTGTTTCAATGTTTACAGTGCTGATCCTATACTTCCGGGTTTCTTCCTACCGCAGCCTCGCTTTCGTTTTTTAAAATGGCGGTCGCGTGATTTAATCGTATTAGCACATAATGTTAAATACCCTGTGACAAATTTACTTGAGAGAAAGATTCTGACAATTAAGAGAAACAAAGTCACTACTGCAAGTAATAAGAGAACAAGATTACACTCATAGGAGACTGTTACAAATGTAAGATGTAGCGTCAGATTGTGTGAATTGCAGTTATGAGAAACAAAGCCATAACTGGAAAAATGTAATTGTAGTTATGAGCAGGGCCTTACAGAATCTGCAGACATTTTTGCTATTTCTGCACAAAATCTGTTAAAAAAACAAATTAAATCTACAGGTTTGAGATTAGCAACTAAAAACTTAACACATGAAATAAAAAAAAATGATAACTTTTTAAATTTTATTTAAGGTTTACAATGCAAATCCAATAAGAACCACCTGTTTGGTAAACAAAGCATATAATATACAGTGCTCAGCATAATTGAGTACACCACATTTTAAAAAATGAATATTTTTATCCATTTCTCAGTGAATATAGGCAATGTATTTTGGTGCATTTAAACGAACCCGATTAATTAAACAAATATATTTATTAAAATAATATTTTAGTCACCAAACATATTTAGAAATGTAAAAATAATACAATTAAATTCAAGCAAAATATTGAAAAAAAATTAGAACCTACAAAATTTCAAATATATTTTTCAATTTTCTTGCTTCTCTTGATTTTTCCTCTTTTCTAAATTTGTATTTAATATTTTTCTAATACACATACATTTGGGTGTCAAGTTATTTTGTTAGATAAGCTCCAGATTTGGCTTCAGTACTGACTAATCTAATGTATATGAATAAATATAATATTGTATAGCTTCCTATTAAAAATATGAACTTAAAAGATTTAAGTGAGTGAGATTTGTGAGGGGTGTACTTGTATATGCTGAGCACTGTATCTTCTAAAAGACAGAAATGTATACAAACTGTATTGTACATAAATCATAGAAACATTTCCATATTATTTAATAATATTAATATAATTTATAATAATATATAATATTTATTATATTAATATTTATCTACACTGCAGCTCTGCGCAAGACGTTTGGCCATAGGAGAAATGGTCGTGCCCAATTGAGCCAGGTTTCTCTCGAGGTTTTTTAATTCTTCACTTTCGCCAATTGGTGAAGTTTTTTCCTCGCCGCTGTCGCCACTGGCTTGCATGGTTCGGGATCTGTAGAGCTGCGCATCGATGGAATTGCTCTTCAGTGTTTGGACTCTCAGTAGTGATTATTAAACCACTCTGAACTGAGCTAAACTGAACTGAACTTAAACACTGAAAACTGGACTGATACTGTTTCAATTCATTATAATCTTCTATGTGAAGCTACTTTGACACAATCTACATTGTAAAAGCGCTATACAAATAAAGGTGGATTGAATTTAATTGAATATTACTGAAATTCATATAGAAACCGGCTAATTATATATTAGCATGCATTTACATAAAACACATAGACTCAAAGATGTGCACAGATTAACTATTTCATGGATATTGTCAACTATTAAATGGATATTGCTAGTGTTTACCTAATTAATTAAACAAAAAAATTGTATATTGTTGAAAAATAAATGTGTTTAATGGACCAAAATTAGTAAAGCAGAAATAATGCAGATATAAATATTTAAAACTGACAATATAATGTATAATAACCAAATCAAATCTTATTTAAAATTAATAATTAATACTATTTTATTTAAATAATATGTTGACGCTATACAATAAGTATTGATTAGTAAACATTACTTACATTAAATTACATTAAAATGATCTAAATCCAAGGAAATAATTTGTTCCATGTGGGCCTAGTAATAATGAGAAACAAAATAGCAACCATATTGATGTAAAAAATCTACAAGCCATGCTTCTGCCAAAGTACTAGCTGAACAGTTCTGTTTTTTTTTGTAGACTGCATCTTTGTTGGACGACATCCACAAGCTCAAAGACGAAAACTTCCTCCTCATACACGGGACCGCAGATGGTTAGTGTTCGCAATTACACGATGCTGAATCCTCTAGATACATCATTTGTGGATTCCCAGCCATGTCCCGTTTCTTTTGTGTGTTTAGCGCGAGTGCATTTCCAACACAGCGCTGAGCTGTTGAGTCGTCTGGTGAAGGTAGAGGCCAACTACACCCTTCAGCTCTACCCAGACGAAGGCCACACTCTGAGGGAAGAGCGGAGCCAGCAGCACCTGCACCGCACCATCCTTCACTACCTCCACAACTGCCTCAAATACGACCCCTTTCTCAACACGGAGGAGGAAGAGGAGGATGATGAGGAGGAAGAGTGATCTCCTCCAGTGTCTGCGCTCTCTCGGTCCTCAAAGCTGCCCAGCACTGGTGTCAAACTTCAGGTTGCATTGTTTCACCAAAGGGAGAAAAAAAATGGAGCGGAATAATAGAGATCAAGAGGACCAAAGTCACCAGCTGATTCCACAAACTCGATTTTGGAATTTTTCTTTTTTTGTTTGTTATTTATTTAGTTTGATTTGTTTGTTTGTTGATGTTCAGACTGGAATGGTTAATGTCGTTTGAGTGGAGGATTAAACACAACTGCTCTGGTTCATACAGTTTTCAAGTAAATCACACACAGTATACTGTCAAGGCTCCATGCGATCAACATCATCAGGTTGTGTAAAATGGGTAAGGAAACAAAACTGCACATAGACATGCTGATCAGGCTTGGTGTTATAGCGCCGCCTTGTGGTGAAAGAGAACTACTTCATATGTTTTTTAGAACATCACAGAGAAGTGAAGATGGAAATATTTAAAAACTTAAACTGAAATAAAGTTAAACAGCTAAACAGAAATATTTTAAAATGGACAAATGCACACAGTACGGTTTGAAATATCCATGGTGTCAACTATTATATGGATATTGTTATTGTTTACCTAAATAATTACCAATAATTTTGTTATATTGTTGAAAAACAATATTAAATGAAAAGCTTAAACTAAAATGCGTTTAATGGACCAAAATTAGTAAAGCAGAAATAATACAGTTATAAATATTTCAAACTGACAATATAATGTATAATAACCAAATAAAATGTTATTTAAAAATAGTAATAAATACTATAGTATTTGAATAATATGGCGACACTTCACAATAAGAATTGATTAGTTCACATTACTTAATGCATTAATTAAACTGATCTAGATCCAAGAAAATTATTTGTAACACTATTTTAATTAGTAACAATAATACCAATATCACTCATATCTAATATTATAATACCAAAAAATTATATGTACAGTATATATATATATATATATATATATTAGGGCTGCACGATATTGGGAAAAAAATCTAACATTGCGATATTTCTTTCTTCTGCGATATATTTTGCGATAGAAATACAATTTCACTATAGATGAGTTGAATAACTGTTTGGAAAGAATTAATAATTTTAGATTGATTGGGCTGAATCTGTAGGGGAGTGCATATACAAAAAAATTTAATTAAATGAAAAGCTTATAAAAAATAACTAAAATAAATGTAAAGGACCAAAATTAGTAAAGCAGAAATGATACAAATACAGTCAAAATAGTAATAAATACTATAGTATTTAAATAATACAGCAACACTTTACAATAATAATTGGTTAGTTAACATTACTTAATGCATTAATAAAAAATATCTAAATCCAAGAAAATAATTTGTTACAATATTTTGTTGTTCGTGAATAGAAATGCATCTATTCACTATAGTTCATGTTAGCTCACAGCAATTACTAACAATATCAGTCATATGTAATATTATGATATGAAAAAACTATTTATATATACAGTTGAAGTCAGAATTATTAGTCCCCCTGTTAATTTTTTCCCCAATTTCTGTTTAACGGAGAGAAGATTTATTCTTTAAATCTTTACACATTAACACATTTCTAATTATAATAGTTTTAATAACTCATTTCTAATAACTGATTTATTTTAGCTTTGCCATGATGACAGTAAATAATATTTTACTAGATGTTTTTAAGACACTTCGCTACAGCTTAAAGTGACATTTAAAGGCTTAACTAGGTTAATTAGGTTAACTAGGCAGGTTAGGGTAATTGGGCAAGTCATTGTATAACGATGGTTTGTTCTGTAGACTATCGAAAAAATAAATAGCTTAAAGGGGCTAATAAGTTTGACCTTAAAATGGTTTATATATATATATATATATATATATATATATATATATATATATATATATATATATATATATATATATATATATATATACAGTTGAAGTCAGAATTATTAGCCCCCTTTTGATTTTTTTTCTTTTTTAAATATTTCCCAAATTATGTTTAACAGAGCAAGGAAATAGAAGAAAAAGAAAAAAGTATGTCTGATAATGTTTTTTATTCTGAAGGATGTCTTATTTGTTTTATTTCTGCTAGAATAAAATCAGTTTTTCATTTTTTAAAAGACATTTTAAGGTCAAAATTATTAGCCCCTTTTAGCTATTTTTTTTCGATAGTATATATATATATATATATATATATATATATACATACGAGCATAGATAAATTCAATAATGAAAAAGATACATATTAAATTAACAGCATTTTATTGTCTTCCCAGGAGTTGATCTGTATTCAGGTATACAGTAATTGAATAAACAAATGTAAAATAACACTGCATAGTCTTCGTTTTATAAACAATTCTATAAAATGAATCATTGTTAATTGTCAAAGTTACAAACAGTACAATTTCTTAGGCCTGAAAGCATTTGAAAACCCTCACACACTCACAGGCTTCAAAAAATCTAATTATCAATTATAATCCAGACTCAACATTGCGTAGACTCACGATGTGTCTATTGTGAATGCTCATATTGCAGTGTCAATTTTGACAGCAAATTTTGATTTAATTTTAGTACTAGTCTTTTGACTAAAATTCCATTATGGTCATATTTTAGTTTTCTGAATCATTTTAGTTTTAGTCGACTAAATTTCATAAGATTTTATTCGACTAAATCTACTCTATATTTAGTTGACTAAAACATATTTGGTTTATTTTAAATGTAATTTAATTAAATATTGAATACATTTATTTATATAAAATATTCTAATT
This sequence comes from Danio kyathit, assembly GCA_903798195.1. Taxonomy (NCBI): domain Eukaryota; kingdom Metazoa; phylum Chordata; class Actinopteri; order Cypriniformes; family Danionidae; genus Danio; species Danio kyathit. The sequence goes on from LR812541.1 coordinate 38,195,042, forward strand.
TCAAATTAAATAAAACTCATAAAATATAGATTATAGCTTTTCCATTGTAGACCAATAACTACATACGCATTGTTTATTTATATCATAAGAAATATGTAAAGTTATGTGTCGGCAATCAATCCACATGATAATCGCCCGTGTCTACAAGTGGACCAGTTACTTTTCAAATGTGTATGTGTGTGTGTGTGTGTCATGAATCACACACCAAGATCAATTCTGATGGGATATTTTCCAAAAAATATCCCTCAATCACATTCTCATCTCGTTTTTATTAGTTAACGAAAATGTAGTATATTTTAATTATAGTTGTCGTCATCATCACTTAATTTTTATTTAGTTTTCATCTCGTTTTAGTCAGTAGAAACTTGTTTGTTACGAAAATTATGAAGTCATATTGCGATATCAATGCTGAAAGATATATTGCACAGCCCTAATATATATAATATAATGATACAACAAATGTAAATTTTAATATTATAATTAATATGAATACTTTAGTGTTAACACTAGTATTAACTGCTTAACAAATGTTTTAGTTGACATGAATACCAACTCCATTATCTAATGTTAACCCTGAATTTTAGTGAATGTAAAGTGTCATCAGTAACACTGAACCTGTTTATTTCAATAGATTAACAGAATAACACTGTTTATTTTTCAATAGATGATGTTGATATTTAGAAGGAATTATGGACGATACATTGCTAAAATACATGAGCACCAATCTTATACTGTGGAAGATTTCTCTGAATGTAAACTGCGACATGTTATTTGAACCTGGCTCTTTATATGCATGACAAACCCGGCTGCATGGTGCTGCATACTGACTGACTCTTTCATAATCGCAATAGAAATCAATGATAAAAATGTAAAAAATGCATAGAGTGTGTGAACCCAAAGCACGCTGTGTGCACATACAGCGAGTATCCGAAGCATTGCAGTGTAAGTACACAAGCCGTCCTCACTGTAAGGGAACAAAAATCAATGAATTGCACTGCATGCTGCTGTTTACAAAAGCCTCATAAGGTCTCCAGCATACATCATATCTCTTTATGAACGTCAAACCCTGCTGTGCAGTTTTTTTATGCTGGAAGTAACTATATTTTAGCAGGCAGGCAAACACAACTATTTCTTTTGCCGTTGTCATGCATATGCAGATTTCATGTTTACAAATCAAATGTGCCAAAATATTTGTGAGCCGACCTTTTAGTATTGACGTGAATGTTGCAGTTTGGTCATGTTTTAAATTCTTCATGCAGGGTTTCATTATTTTTTTATGTATTTGTGAAAATAGTGATTATGGTAAAGCTTGATAATCAGTTGGTAATAATGGAGTGGTTTTATACGTGCATATATGGATTATATACCACAGTTCAAAAGCATGGGGTCAGTCCTATATATTGCTTAAGAAGAAATGATTGCTTTTATTATTCAATGGAATATTTTATTGATTAAACGTACTCTGTTGTAATGTTTTAGTAAAAATAATATAGTTTACCCTAAAATAAGTAAAAAAACAAGTGTAAGAAGTAGAAGTTTGGTTCGCATTGCGGGCAATAAGTCAGACTTGTTTTCAGTGCATGTTTGCTGCCCTTGTGTCACCAAGTGTCACCAATTCTGTTCATAATTACGCTGAGGGGATCCGGTTCGGTGACCACAGGATTTAATTTCTGTTATTCGCAGACAATGTTGTTCTGTTGGTTTCATCGAACATGGACCTTCAGCATGCACTGGGTTTGTTTGTTGTTGAGTGTGACGTGGCTGGGATGAGAATCAGCACCTCCGAGGCCATGGTGCTCCACCGGAAAAAGGTGGTTTGCCATCTCCAGATTGGAGGAAAGTCCTTACCCCAGGTAGAGGAGGTCAAGTATCTTGCGGTATTGTTTACGAGTGATGGAACGTGAGATTGACAGGCGGAATGGTGCAGCGCCAGCAGTAATGCGGTCGATGTATTGATCTGTTGTGGTAAAGAAGGAGCTGAGCCGAAAGGCAAAGCTCTTGATTTACCGGTCAATCTACGTTCCTACTCTCATCTATGGTCATGAGCTTTGGGTCATGACCGAAAGGATAAGATCTCGGCCGAAATAAGTTTCCTTCGCAGGGTGGCAGAGGGCGCACCCTCAAAGATAGGGTGAGGAGCACTGTCACCCGGTAGGAGCTTGGCGTAGAGCCGCTGCTCCTCCACATCGATAGAAGTCAGCTGAGGTGGCTCAGGCATCTGTTTCGGATGCCTCCTGGACGCCTACCTAGGGAGGTGTTCAAGGCATGTCCCACCGGGAGGAGGCCTCAGGGAAGACCCAGGACACGCTGGAGGGACTATGTCTCTCGGGTGGTCTGAGAATCAGCACCTCCAAGTCCGAGGCCATGGTGCTCCACCAGAAAAAGGTGGTTTGCCATCTCCAGGTTGGAAGAAAGTCCTTACCCCAGGTGGAGGAGTTCAAGTATCTTGGGGTTTTGTTTATGAGTGAGGGAAGGATGGAACGTTGCCTCGGAATCCCCCTGGAGAAGCTGGTGGAAGTGTCTGGGGAGAGGGAAGTCTGAGGTTCTCTCCTAAGACTGCTGCCCCCGCGACCCGGCCCCGGAAAATCGGATGAAAATGAATGAATGAATATTAAAGTACTAAAATATTGATTGAATTAAAAAAATTAAATATAAAAATTTTAGGCTTGGGTGGCATGGTGGCGCAGTGGGTAGCACTATCGCCTCACAGCAAGAAAGTTGCTGGTTTGAGCCCCAGCTGGGTCAGTTGGTATTTCTGTGGAGATTTACAAAAGATTTCCAACACAGACCACAGGTTGAGCGCCTCCTACTGGCCTCACTAACACCACTTCCAACAGCAATCTAGCTTTCCCATGTTGTCTCCCATCCAGGTACTGACCAGGCACAGCCCTGCTTAGCTTCAGTGGGCGACCATGTGAGAGTTGCAGAGAGCTAGCTGCCAGAAGAGCAAATGTCTTTTAAAAACCAAACCAAACAAAACAAATCTGCTCATACTTTATTTTAAGGTACAATTCTCTTTGTTAATTATGAATTTTAGCTTAATAATCTTAAATTGTTGCTTATTAATAGTTAGTAAGGTAATAGTTTGGTTTAGATATTGGGTAGGATTAGGGATGTAGAACAAGATCACACTTTATACATACTAATAAGCAGCCAATATCTTATTATTCGGCAGATAATAAGCCAGTAGTTAATAGTGGAATTGCTACTTAAACTAAAGTGTGAACAAAAAAATCTTACTGACACCAAACTTTTGAGCATTAGTGTAATATATATATGCAGGTTTAACCCAGAAGTTCACCAGCTCATTTTTAAACATCTGAAAACTGATTATAAGAATGATTATAAGAAAATATTACAGAAAATGGCAATAAAAACTATTATAAATAGTTTAAAATTGATCAAACACAAGATATGAGTTGTTCATCCTGCCTTCAGCTTTTTCCCATTCCCTGATAATATTTTTATATCATTATTAAACTTATTTTTTGTGACCTTCATGTGTTGCTGAAATGTATATGTAGAAACATTGTAAGTTCTGTGTGTTGACATTGTGATGCAAGTTAAACAAACCCCAGAATGTTCTGTTGTGCTGTAGGTCCAAGCAAAAATCCTTCCTACTGGAGCCATGACAATGTTACAGGCAGCATGAAGTCTCAAATGAACGTCCTTGAGCCTCTGTAACTATATATTTGTATATTCAACGACCCTTTTTTCCAATAAAAGTATGAAATCTTTGTGTACATAGCAGTTTCGGATCATTTCAGGACGGAGCACAAATCTGATATTAAGGAGAATTCAGTAATATATTGAAGGTTGTTCATTTTAAAGTGTTACATTTATAATGTGTCGATATATTCGGTATTTTTTAAACGGTTTACGTGACCTTACACTTATAAAGTTAACCAAAATACCTAATAAAAAAGCACGTGACTTTACATGAGCATATCTGTCATTCTATTTCTAGACAGGCAGTTAAAAAACCTACAATCCACCGTGTACTTATGAATAATTCATCTACGTTCCACTCGTGAGCCAATCGAATCAAAAAGCGAGGAGAGTCTCCACCAATCAAGTTATTTCTTCTCATTGTCAACCAATCATTTCACGCGTCCGCGTTCCATCCTCACCAGGCCCTATCTTACCCAAACCGCGCCTACAACAGGGCCCGAGTCCCTTTTTCAACCTTCACTGCGAGCACGGTAGCGAGAGGGGCACCTTCAAGCAGGGGTCGATAAATAACCACTTGTAAAATTTGTACACATATACAAGAACAATGTCCTTTCTCTCTATCAGCAGACTAGCTCCAAGGCTCCTCAGTTCAAAGGTAGGAAAGTTTTATTTTAACTTGAGTCAAGAAAACACTGACTGCTAACGTTTCCCCGGTTAGCTTAGCGTAGCATAGATTACCTTAGTAACTGACTCTCAGTGTGGTACGCTCGGTATCATTAAACCATATGTAACGTATACTTTCGCTTATTTACGTGTAAAATCTCTGTGTTTATGTATCTCTCTGTGTGTATAACTCGTAAAGTCTATGAAAAAGTGAGTGAATGTGTGTTAAAACATCTGCTAATTAGACATGGGCAGCATTGATAAACCTCATAGTCGCTCAATTTCTTTGTCAAACTGTTACATTTTATTTTTAACCTCATGAAACCCTGTGTATACATACTATTTGTATAGGAAACTGGGTAAATGTTGAGACACTTTCAGAGTAATATTGTGTTTTACTTTGGGAATGGTGTAATTGTGTTTTATGGTGGTGCATGCATGACAAAGAACTGTAAAAATGTAGATATTGGGTGTCTGACTTTCATACGACTCTTATCTGAAGTCTATATACATGTTTGACGTCCTTTCACAGGGCACTTATAATTTTAAGCAGTTTTTCAGTTGTGATAATGTAAATAAATTTGACCGGTCAGTTTGACATCTGGACCAGTTTAAACTGACAGATCGGCCCTTTTGTTGTTCCCTATGTCTGATTTTGACCTTCAGAGTAGGATCTATTAATAATTTTCAAGCTTTCGTAAATGCAATGTAAATACACCATTATGTGGCTGTAAATTAGCAATAAGTGTAATACAGGGTTTCCAATGAATTTGAAATCTAATCCTTACCAAAATAAGACATTGTCATGCAAAAACACTCCTCAATAGTAAAGCCTTAGTTGAAGTTTCGGAAATGGTTGCGTAATATGAAAATGAAAAGTGTTTTCCTGAATTATGAAAGGTTTTTATTTTTTGTGACGTCTTGGCAAACAATTTTGTGTTCCTCTAGACAAAGGAACCGCTTAGCCGCTTGGCTAAAACAAAGCTAAACTTGAGCTGTCAGTGAAAATCTAATAGACATCTAAGAATAACCCAAAGCTAGACTAGTCGTCAAATAGACAGATTTTGTAGTCATCCATTTTTGTTTATTTGATGACTAGTCTAGTTTTGGCCTATACTTGGACCTAATTTAGACTTGTTTTAGCCAAGACAACTATGTTTAGATGTCTATTAGACATCTTTTAAAAACAAAGAAATGCTTGCTGGTATTGTAATCTTTTACATTCAATGATTTCCGTAGCTACGAGCTATACAAGTTTCATTCCTCAATGATTATGCTTGGTTTATAAATGCATTCAGCAATTTGTGTGACTGCTGATGATGTTTAACATCTGACTTGTACATTATGATGAGCACAAATGACTTCAGGTAGTGTCAAAGGGCACTTATCAACCATATAAACCTTTACTTTAATCATATACTGTCTCTGTTGTCCTCTCATAACACTTATACGGTCATCATTGTTTTTGCAGAAGAGATAAACCCTACGCCACTCTGTCTGAATGACTACAGTAATATAGGTTACTGTGCTCTTGGGTTAATGCTCCGTTCACACCCCTAGATGACCTTTGTACACCATAGAGTTTTCTGCCTTATTTAGACCCATGTAATCTGCTGATTATCAGTCCATATGATGGCCGAGTCACATTTTTGTACCATAAATCCTAATGTTAGTTTTTTTTTTTTTTTTGGTTCTGGTGGTCTTGGAACTTGTTCACATCTAGTAGTCTGCTTTGTAAATGTTTAAAGTAGTAAATAGATTTAAATGATGCTGCATAGATATTTGCTTGAATGAATAGATTTTTACATGTAGTGTTTTTAAAGATCTGTTTCTGATAAAGAATTCAAATGGCGGACAGCCTCACCCAACACGTCTGACCTGTCTGACACATCTGTCCAGTTGTCATCTGTGAAAAAGATGATGTTTTCCTTTAAACAACTCAGGGAGGAGCTTTGGAAACCATTAGAGCATTACCTGACAATCATACACTTTCTTTTCCTAAAGGAAAAGCTCACAGAGAGTCCTTTGTCTGCAGTAATTCCTCCATATGGTTTTTCCAGTGGCCACTGCTAACCTGCGAATCTTGTGTCTGTTCTGCATATAGGCTTGTTACGTGGATTAGGATGCAGGCAGAAATGAGTCAAAGGTCATCATGGTTGGTGTTAGGTTTCCCAGCTAACCAGTAGCCTGTGTGTACGTTTTATTTGAGATGCTGTCTGTAATTATCTTAATGCTGTTTTCAAGGTCAATGTTACATACTGTAGCATGGGCTGTTCTCCAAGTAAATTGACATGTAGTAGTTGATTCGGGATTCTGTTGATCTGTTTTTTTTATCTAATAGACAGTTAAACTGTTAAAAAGCTAATTATTTTGTTGGGGTAAATGACATGATTTGACGTGATAATGTTTCTCATCTTATTTAAAACTAAATGGCAAACATTTGAAAATATAGAAATATAAATATTAATATAATTAATATCTCGCACTCGATTAAGCACAATGGGAGCCAGATCTTTTAGCTCTGCAGCTCCTCGACTATGGAACTCGCTTCCCCTGAACCTAAGGAGCAGTGATGGTCATCACACCTTTAAATCTTGTCTCAAGACCCATCTTTTTAGGCAGGCTTTCTTTTGACTATCTTTTATCATGTTATTTTATACTCTCAATGTGTTTGTACCTGCAACTCCTTACAACTCCTTAAAATTTAGTTTGGCAGCATTTAATTCTATCAATTTGTTCTGGTATGGCTGTTAATCTTTGTTGTAAGGCGACCTTGCGTGTCCAGAAAGGTGCCATTTACAAATAAAATGAATTACTATTATTATTATTGTTATTATTATTATTATTAAAATGTACACTTGTCTTTTCAAGATTTCGATTTTCTCACGATGCTGTTATAAATTATTTTTGTCTGCTTTCCCATAATGGTGTGTAATATTGCTCTCATATAAATTATGAAAAAGCTTTACCATAAACAATTTAATTTGTAATCACACAAAATAAATGATAGAGCGTAAAACGATAGCCTTTTTATTTTGTCCTTAAAATATATACAGGGTGATTCAAAAAGAATACCACAAATCTGTATTTAATCAAAGAAACATGATGTAACTTTGGGTAATTAATCAATGTTAAGAGTACTTAAAGTTTTTTTTCAGTAGAAAACAAATTCATAGATGTTCAATATGACCCCCTCCAGACACTCGAGTGACATCAACCCGAAAGTTGTGGTATTCTTTATGAATCACCCTGTATTGTCATATTGCATAGCCCTACCTAAGCCATATTAATTATCCAGAGAATCACGCAGACCTAGGCTTCATTTACACCTGCTTTTAATGGGGTTGTGAATCATTTGGATTTTTTATGCCTGTGCCAAATAGATACTTTTAAAATTGTACCAGTGCCTAGTAGGGAATGGGATGTCAAAAGTGTTGACTTCGGTACCAATCATCAATATTTTCCAATAAATTCCATTTCTTGCTAACATGTGTGCTCTGTTGAACAGGTTTCTAAACACAGCTGATTGGCCGTTCTTTTCACGTGCTCAACAGATATGAACGTGATTCCACCAATCCACCAATCCAATGGTCGGCCATTGTGCTTCAACGGTCTGTTGGTCAGGCTAGTTGGTTTGGTGTGTTCCACACATAGCCTCTTGTCGGGTTAATGTCGAAGCTCATTGGCCCAATTCAGTGTATAGAATCTGTGTTGGCTAAAGAGAGTGCTCTGACTAGTTATTCAGAAACAAATCCAAGCATGAGTGTGACGTAGTGAAATGACCTACCAAGTAAACAATTCAAGCCAAGAAGGGTCACAAAGAGGCTGGCTGTAATTTTGCTACATTTCGCAAATATATGCAAACAATATGATTATTATATTATCAGACAAATTTGCAGCAGCAAATCCCTCCTTGTTGAGTGACAATTGCTGTGATAATTGTACTAAACACTGCTTTGTTTACGTATTGCCTCTGCACGTCAGAAGTTGAGTTTCCTTTGCGGAACGAGAAAACAGACTACTGCCCCCCGCGGACTGGAGAGACACATCCTCTTGTGCAGGCACAGAATGTGGCTTTTGTTTTAGTCAATTTCATCCGTTTTGTGTGTTCATGCATAGATTTTTGGTCCAGACGTGATCCAACACGAGGCTAGTGCTAGATGCTTGGCGTCGGCTTGGTGTGTGCTGGCCCTAAAAAGGGCCAATCATTTTGGAGCTTGTCCACTTAAGACCACTTTTAAAGATGGTTGAAAATGCATTTGACCACAAAAGATCACCTGTGCTCTGCCATCTGACCAATCTTGTGATCTTAGTGAGACATGTTGTGAGAAACTGCAACAAAACTATCCATTTGTAGTTTGATTCATCACTCAGAACCGTAGCAACTTCATAAAAACATGCCAATAACATTTCTTTGCATCTAAATAGCATTCACAGTCATACAGCACCCTGTAACCATGGTGATGAGTCATATTGTAGGGTATTTTCAAAATACTAAATATCTTCTTTTCTTGGGGCGACGCGGTGGCGCAGTAGGTAGTGTTGTCGCCTCACAGCAAGAAGGTAGCTGGTTAGAGCCTCGGCTGGGTCAGTTGGTGTTTCTGTATGGCGTTTGCATGTTCTCCCCGTGTTCGCGTGGGTATACTCCGGGTGCTCCGGTTTCCCCTACAGTCCAAAGACATGCAGTACAGGTGAATTGGGTAAGCTAAATTGTCCGTAGTGTATGAGCGTGAATGGATGTTTCCCAGAGATGGGTTGCAGCTGGAAGGGCATCCGCTGCGTAAAAACATAGGCTGGATAAGTTGGTGGTTTATTCTGCTGTGGCGACCCCAGATTAATAAAGCCGAAAAGAAAATGAATGAATGAATCTTCTTTTCTTGTTCTCTATTGTATTAAATAAATGTTTTCCTAAAGATATCTGTGCGACTATAGTGGATTGACCTTTGACCCGCTGGAGGGTTTGATTATATTTTAAAGGTATATACATCAATCTTGTGCGCTTTACTCCCTTTGCATTTTAAAACAAAGATGTTACTTTTATATTTACAGTTATTATTTTATGGTTACTTATAACAATACTTGGTTTTCTTGGAAACTTTTGTTTTTGGCAAGCTAACTATATTATTATAAACACTGATCATATTTCTCACTTTATTTAAAACTTGTGCAATAACAAATGATAAAGTGTAATATGAAGCAATAACCTTATTATTTTTTCGCCTATACAATCTAGTCATATTGCACAGCTCTACTCTAGCCATATCCATTGTACAGAGAACTTACTACAAATTTAGTGGAATGCTGTAAAAATCCACAAACTATTTGAAAGAAATTATGCAAGTCTAGGTATTTAATTTGAAGCACATTAAAATGTATGCGTTCCCCTCTATGATAATTATGTGAAATGCATAGGATTTGGCATGTCTGGAAGTATTCAGTTATAACAGTACAGAGGTTTATGTAATCATCCTTTGATGCGCTCACACCAGGTCAATCAGCTGCTGCTAGCCTCACCTTTCCCACAGATTACACCACCGTAGACTTGGAGGAAGGTCAGAGACAAGCAGTTACTCATCAGCAACAATAAAGACCGCCTCTTAATTTAGCTCCGAACCCGATTGGATTGTTTTTCTGGTCACACGGCTACTGTATGTTATGCAAGATGTCAGGCCGCACTTTATTTCTGGCTGGAGAGAAATCTTTAGCTGTAGGCCAGAATGACGGGTGTCTGGTGTCACTGACCCACATGATGATCAGGAGGCTTGTGGAGTAGGAATTATTGGCTCATGTTCAGGAAGCCACAATGATTCGCTGCGTAATCCCGCTCAATCTTATCAGTGTGACTTCCAGGATCAGCATTGACTGGAGTCCTGTCAAATTAAAAAAAATGCCATGTGTGTCTTAGATTTTAAGAATGGGTGCAAAAATAAACCTTTTCAATTGAGATATTTGTGTTTATTTCTCTTAACTAATAATTCGAGGTGATTTAAGAGTGACTGTATTTTTAGTCCAAAGCATGTTGGCTAGGTTTTATAAACATCTGCCAATTTGTGTGTGGAAAGAATTAATGATGATTCCAGTGATTATATATTCTGATGGAAGAATCTCAGCCCCCTCAATTCCCTCACACATTTTGCCAGTCCTACATCCGTCCATGCTTGAGTCATTCTGCAGTGGCACTTTATCTCCAGTTCTGCTCTGTGTCAATCAAACATGGCTTTTAATCTAAAGCTATATATAGAAATGAAGGATGTGTCTCACTGTAAGAAAGGCTCGGCCATATTACAATTAACTATTGGATCTGTCTATCTGTCTCTGCAGAATTCATTGTGTTCTTCTGTTGCACCTGGGCTTCCATTTCCATTGTTGAGACCATATCGATTTCGACATGAGTGTATCCACACTACACATTACAGGATTAGATTATCTATTAAAGATAAGAAGATAAAGATATTATTATTTTAAAATTATTTATACAATGATGACCATGTTATTTTACATTTGATTGTTTAATATCTGTACTCTAATATTGTTAAGACTCCCCAGAAAGCTTTTTTTTTTTTGCTTATAATTGATTATAATTTATGCAAATGCACTGCATAGAAAAACACTTGATCAACCCAGTCAATTTAAATGAATTTACAAATAGAGATATACAGGTCATCTGGTGAAATTATATTTGTATTGCAATGTATAATGCGGCAAAACAAAATATCGGAATGTCTGATTTTTCCAATATCGTGCAGTCCTATTGTGAAGTATTATCAATTTGTAAATCTGTTGAGGTGGGTCATAAATATTGGCATTATATTTGGAGGGTTTTGGACAAAAGAAATGCTATATATGCTATTTTAAAGGAGTCTAATATATTGGAAGTCTAAAACAGGGTTGTCTCTTCAAGATAAAATGATGCTTTAGTTTACTCAAAGCATAAATTGCAGCATGATCTCTTTTATCGCACCGTATATTGCTCTGTTTAGACCTGGTATCAAATTGCATTACCAGTGCTACATACTGGTGTATATGAAGGTGCTTTCACACTAGCACTTTTGGTCCGCACCCGGGTTCGTTTGACATCAGAGTGCTGTACGTTTAGCTAGTGTGAACGTGTCTTCTGATCTCTGGTGTGCACTCATGAACTGTAACCGAGTCCGCCTGAAAGGGGTGGTCTGGGGAATGGTTCACGTGAACTCTGGTTCGATTCACTTCTAGTATGAATGCAATCATACCAAATAACTGAAGTGAACCGCCAACAGTACAACAAACTATAATTTTCGTGTGTGCGTCATGTACTGTACTGAGCCAGGGCAATTACAGTGAGAATGTCTGCTTGTCTCCTCCAAAAACTGCTTCTGCAGACATCGCGTTATGTTCTGAACCTTTATAATATTTTTTCATGGCAGATAGACGCGAGTCGCTTTCTGTATGTCCAAAAACAAAAGATTCAGTAAAAGCAGAATGACCGCAATGTGCGGACGTCTTTCCATTTTGGCGCTTTGTTTTCGCGTCCGTCACCTAATAACAGCTGTACTGTACACAAAACAGCAGCTCGATGATGGTAGTGTAATGGGTTTCAGAAGGAAAAAAGACAGTGTGAAATGTGAATACAAACCAACCGAGAAGGTGGCAAGAGGGGACAATCGAACTTGGGTACGGTCCAGGCAATTGAACCAAGTTTGAAAGCACCCTAAAAGATTTAGAATTGTCTATAATTGACCACTTCTAAAGATTGACTAAATTGCTTTTTGTTTTAAACTTTACAAACCTTTTACATTTCTAAGTGGCTGTGTTATTGACCTTATTCTGCAATGAAGAAGTAAGCATTTTTCAGCTAATAATTTTTATTTATTTTTTTCTGATTTATTTTTTTAACTAGTCACCACTTGGTCTACAAACAAGTGTGTTTATGATAATGGATAAAAATAATATTAGAATATAAGAAAAATGTAATATGAAGCAATATAAGCTGTTTTTTATGGCTAAAAAAATCAGTAAACGTGAACAAAACTGAAAGTCTTGAGCAAATAATGATAGAATGGCTGTGCCCACTCTCACATGACAGAATAAGGTCAATATTCTACATGAAAATGAATATCCAAAAAAAGCTTTAATACAAAGATTGCAGTGTTTTCTGAATGTTTGACTTCAGACCCATTTGAAAACATTTGGTCCTGTAGAAACTTGTAATAAGATTCTTGTAATGTGAATCCAAGGAAAAAAGAAAATTGCCTTGGCAACTGAAACATTTTGCATTGTGCAACTAAAGTCACCTGCCTTGCAGCTGTCAGTGGATCTGCTGCAGTGAAATCTGTCTGTTAGACGAGGCTATGGTGATAGCTCCCTCTGCATTGCATTTTTCATCAAAGTAATTGTTTTCTTTTCTTTTTCAGAATGCAGCATGTGTTGTTGTGGCTGCCAGAAATGCCAGCGCATCCACGGTACGTGTCTGCACCTACTGATCACAGACAGCCTTTAGATGTCAATTGCACTACTGAGATAAAATCACAGGCGTACTTTTGATGGGAATATAAAGTCAAGTCACTCACAAGCATACTATTTTTTTTTTTTTTTGAACATCAAACATTACTTTGTCTTTTAAATGCACAAGACTGCTGTTAAATCTGTGGGAGATTCACTAACCAAAGACTTATCATTTATTTTTTTGACCTTATGTAGAATTTGAAAGATGTCCTATCAGACCTCGTCCCTAAAGAACAGAGCAGGATCAAGAACTTCAAACAGCAGTATGGCAAAACCTCAATTGGTCAAATCACGGTGGACATGGTGAGAGCAACATCATCACATTTACTGTTGCTGTAAATCATGCCTGGGATTTTCTTATTGCGCATCCATTTAGACTACATTACAATCAAAATTAAGTAGGCAGATAGGTTCAGTTGTTGATGCTGAATCGGTTAATCTGATGTTTTTAATGTGCTGTTATTATGTCACAACATTCATATCTCACATGATGTGCTGCTGCAAACCATCACAAACAGTAAAAATGGTTGTTTTACCAACTGTTATTTTTGTCTATGAATGGCTGTTTAGCTGTAAATGTTTAATTTTGGTTTATTAGTAAATGTATCTTTATTATAGTTACTTTAAATCTTTTCAAGTAACTGCTTAACCCCATTTTCACTACCAAGTTTAATACATTTTTTTTTTGTCTAAACCTGAATTTATCTTTTTAAACTATCATATGCATATTTCATTTAAGTCTGAACTCAAAAAGTGGGGTGACATTAATGGGGTTAAGGACTGTTATGAATTTCTTCATCACTGTTAATCACTGTTGTGTCTTAAATTTAGCACATCCTGTCAGTGCAGTCAGCCAAATTCTGTTTTGTCTAACTAATGAAATGAGCAAGTGTTGCCTAAGATTCCTGACCAGTTCCATCTCACATGATGTGGTGATGCAAACCACCATGAACACCGTAATAGTTGTTTGGCCTCCGATTGGATGGCTGTTTTGTCAAGGACCTTCAGGCTGTGGAGTGAGTGCAGTTGTTTCAGCTGAGTCATTTGCTCCTTGTCTCACTGCCAGTTTTTCTATATTGCAGATTAAACTGCACCATATGGGTATCATTTATTAATCTCCTCATATACTGGTTTGCTAAAGTAGTAAGACCTGCAGAATGTGCTTTTGGTCCCCTGAATGCTGCCAAGGCATAAACTCTTCAAGACACCTAATGATGTCCTGTGGCATGTGGCGGAAAACAGATGATCGTAATACAGTCAGGGGTGCCCAAACTCTGTCCTGGAGGGCCGGTGTCCTGCATATTTTAGTTCCAACCCTAATGAGAAAGACCCAAACCAGCTAATCAAGCTCTTTCTAGGTATACTAGAAACGTCCAGCCAGGTATGTTGAAGAAAATTGGAGCTTAACTATGCAGGACATCGGCCCTCCAGTACTGGGTTTGGGTACCCCTGCTTTAAGTCATAGATGGTGAAAGTCGGTCCTGGAGGGCTGGTGTCCCTGCAGATGTTTAGGTCCAACTTCAATCAAACACTCCTGAACATGTTGATCAAGGCCTTCAGGATTCAGGCAGGTATTTTATCCTGGGTTGGAGCTAAACTTTGCAGGACAGTGGCTCTCCAAGCTCAGTGTTCACCTCTGCTTTACGACATGTACACCTCATGAATTGAATGTTTTGGTCCAGCATATTTTAGAATTGCTCAAATGGATTGAGATCCGTTCTTCAAAATATTCCTGAATGATGTGCGTAGCAAGGGTATAGTACCCAGATGAAAGAAGCCACTTCCACCAGTGGTCATCATTGTCTGCATCAGTGTTTAGGTTGAGCAGCAGAGGTTGATGCACTGTGTGTTGTGACGCATTATTTCCATAACCATCATTACAACTTGTACCAGACACATAAGATGGGTGCAGAGAAATGAGAGGGAGGGCTACTTGTTCAGCAGCTGGTATTGACAAAGGTTTCTCAGTAATGTTTTTGTGCTTAACAGGTTTATGGAGGAATGAGAGGGATGAAGGGTTTAGTTTACGAGACCTCTGTACTAGACCCTGATGAGGTAAGTACACACAAACACACACATTCTACATGTGCATAATTTGTTTATATTGTACAAACTGAGCTGTAAGGTATATTTTAAACAAAACCCTCACAGATATTTCAAATTTTTAGTAATAATAATAATAATAAAGTTCTTTTAACCATTTATAGTGTTGTGCCTATGTCATTATACACTTTTGTTTTCATGTTTCATGGATTGCTAAAGTATGGCTTAAACCAGATATTAATTGTTAATCTTATTTGTTATACATATCTTGAATTGTTAGTATTATATGAATTCGTTGGTATTAGTCCATTACAAAGTCAAAACAGACTTCCAGTGTGCAACTTTCAGCCTTGACATGTCAAATATGGATTTTAGGTTTTGAAAATGTACAGTGAATGAAGAAAGTCCACAATGTTGTAGATGCAGCACATTATTTGTACATAGTACAGCTATGCTGCTGTAAGCTATAAATAGAAAGTGGCACCACAGTGCCTCTGATAAATATACATTGGTCCATTAGTTCCCCCACTAACCCCTGAACCCTCTCTGAGTTTATACGAAGTAAACATTGAGAACTGCAGCTTTAGTCAAACGTTCTGACGCCCTCCCTGTGTTTATTGATTTTATCTTTAGGGCATCCGATTCCGTGGTTACAGCATTCCAGAGTGTCAGCAGTTGTTGCCCAAGGCTCCTGGTGGAGAGGAGCCTCTGCCGGAGGGTCTGTTCTGGTTGCTGGTCACAGGGCAGGTGCCCACTGAGGAGCAGGTGAGGAGGACTACATTCAGTCACTGCATAGTTAGCTGGTAAAACTATTCATGGCCTAACAAAGGAATTATTAGCAAAGTTTTGGCCTAGAAATAAGTCTTAGATTAGTCGAGATATGCAAGTTTAAGTCCAGTTTTCTCATTTATGTTCCTGTTTAGGTTTTTCTGTCTCATATGTCTGCAAAAAAACTTTCCATATTGTACAGTGAAAAAAACAAACACAAACTAAAACTTGATGAACTTGATTTTTACAGAAAAATTTTCACCTTTTTCAACAGACTTGCAATTTTTGACAGCGTAGTTAAATCCTCTTAAGCCAGTGTGCTTTTACATCTCGTCCTATTACAGTACGTTTTAAAATGAGGCCGGTAGGTGTAAAGTAGCTAGTCTTTTGTGCCTGTTTGAACACATGCAACCACATGAGCATCTGCACTATAACAGCAATCCAATCGTTTCCCACTACTTCTGGAGGTTAGCGAAAGTGAACATTTTTCTGAAGGCCATTTAAACCTGTATTTAGCATAATCCACTTGCGGTAGGATTGATGAATTGACCATCTAAATACCAGATGTCAATAGAACCATATATTGACTGCTCTGATGACAAATCTTGTAGTATTTTCTAGTCACCACAAAGATCATTAACACTTTACTCTCTCCTGCTTCCTCAGGTGAGTTGGCTGTCAAAGGAGTGGGCCAAGCGCGCAGCCCTTCCCTCTCATGTGGTCACCATGCTGGACAACTTCCCCACCAACCTGCACCCCATGTCTCAGTTCAGTGCTGCCATAACTGCTCTGAACAGCGAGAGCAGCTTCGCTCGGGCGTATTCTGAGGGAGTTAACAAGGCCAAGTACTGGGAGGTGAGTCACTGCAAATATTTGTACTAGAATGTTTAAAGGCGTGTAATTATAAACATTAAAATGACTAAAGCCCTGCTTACACTGTGTGTTTTCAGCCATGATTTGGTCATCTGAGACAAATTTGGGAAATCCTAAAATATTCCTGTAATATGATCGTTGGTTTGAAATGTTCACCGACAGCCGCTTAATTGCCGTTGTGATAAAATTTTCCCTTCAATTAAGTTCTAATTAAGTTTCCCTTCAATTAAATTTTTTTATTATTATTTTTTTCTCTCTCCCATGTGGCTTAGATCGGATAATGGCCCATGTATGTGTAAGCAGGAAAAAATCACATGGGTTCCGGTTTACTCCGATCAGATTCAGGCCTTGTTCATATGTAGAAATTTATCAGATATGAATGGGATACATGTCTGCAGTGTAAGCAGGTAGATTGGATTTTTACCTGCGAGTCGCATGTCATAAAAACGATACGATAGCGAATGACGTCATGTTTGATGCTTTCATTATGGAACAGACATCAGCACTCAAATCTTAAATCTCATTTACAAAGACAAAAATATTTTTATTTTGTCATTAAGCACAAGAGAGCGAGCACGACTAACAATATAAACTAATATAAAACTATTGCATGCATCATGTACGTAAATCCATGGACATGACACTAAGATGCCTACTGGTTTAAAAAAGCCTAGATTAAAAGAAGATGGCAGAATGAGAGCTTTTCTGTCATTTTCAAAAAGAAAATAAAAAATTAAACCCTGTGAACAGATTAATACAGGAATGGAGAAAAGATTGCTCTTTTATTATCACAGCTTACAGTCGGTGCCCACTTTTTTTTTATTATATCTTTGCCGTGTGCATTGTAAAGGCAGAAATCAGATACGAGTCAAGATGATGCAAGCGGGTCGTCAAAAAAATTTGATGGTCTTAAAATTGGAATTGACTATTAAGATCTTCCGTGTAAGTGCACCCTGATAGCACCAAATCTGATGACTCAATCAGCACCGCAACTTCAAACCAGCACAGAGCAAATGCCAAAACAGCTTTTTTTCTGGTTCTATTATTGAGGCACTCTGAGCAAAATTATTGTTACAAATTTTCATGTTTGCCGAGAAGTATCATGTAATAATGCGGCATAGTAAAAATGTCATGGATTAATGACCTCAGACACCGAAAGAAAATTTACCTGGAGTTTGTGTTTGCTGCATTTTGTCTTTCAGTCTGACATTCACAACTGAGACCTTGCAGTGTGATCTGTGGATCATATTCATCCAGTCCAACATGCTACAATCACTTAGGACAGTGTTTCTCAACCGCATTCCTGGAGGACCACCAACATTGCATGTTTTGGATGTCTCCTTTGTCTGTCACACCCATTACAGGTCTTTCAGTCTCTGCTAATGAGCTGATGATCTGAATCAGGTGTTTGGTTAAGGAGACATGGAAAATCTGCAGAGCTGGTGGTCCTCCAGGAACGTGGTTGAGAAGCGCTTATTTAGGATTATTAAAAATCACACAGTGTGAGTTGGGCTTAAGATAATTACAAATAGATCATTGTGAACTTGTGTCACTTCTGTTTAGTTCGTGTATGAGGACTCCATGGACTTGATTGCCAAGCTCCCCTGTGTGGCAGCCAAGATCTACCGTAACTTGTACCGTGAAGGCAGCAGCATCGGCGCCATCGACTCCAACCTGGACTGGTCACACAACTTTACCAACATGCTGGGCTACACCGAGCCACAGTTCACAGAGCTCATGAGGCTTTACCTCACCATCCACAGGTGATTATGACCTACAGACTCACTCAAACATTCGTCATAAACTCCTTTGTCATAAACGTGTTTAGGAATGAGGTCAGCTTGCATTTTAACCTTTGTCATCATCGCCCTCAGAAAGTCTTTGCAAGGTTTTTCTGTGAATTGTTAAGATTTTGGCTTTAGCCTTGGGGACAAAATGCACATTTGAGAAGCTTGTGTTTCCAGCCCTGTTCAGAGGACAGAATGTACTTCATATTAGGGCTCTGCTATATGGGCAAAATAAACCTATCACTATTTTCATTCATTCATTTTCTTATCGGCTTAGTCCCTTTATTAATCCAGAGTCACCACAGTGAAATGAACCGCCAACTTATGTATAGTGTACTGTATAACTTCATTCACATCTCCCTGGCTACGTTGTTTCGCATTCTTAACAATAAAACGAAAACATGATATAAGAAACTGCCTATTTTCATTTTGATAATAGCTTATCAGAGACCAGAAATGTTGAGGCGTCGTGTAGCTGCATATTTATATGACCATCTTCACTGTATGCATATTTATAACAAAACGGATCCTATAACATAACTGCCTCCTTTCATTTTCATTGCAAATACGAAACACCCTCTCTTTCGCTCCTTGATGAACAGTCTGACGTGCACAGCTCTCATATGGGTAGATGTGCTCAAAGCACGCTGCAGTGCATGCCAGAGTGTGTGTGTGTGGTTACGTGATATGCATTTTTAGCGGTGTAGTGTGGACGGAGAGTTGTTCAGAAACGCTGGGTGAAACAATAGTGTGAACGCTGTTTTAAAACTAAAACGTATTAGTGTAAACGGGGCCTGAGTTGGCTCTTCCTAGAACAAATTGCCACAGTCTGAAACTACAGATTAATTAAAAGGAATACAGTGATTTGCTCTACCTTCCTTTAAAAGTACATAATATACTCAGCTAGCCAAGTAATGTTTATTTAAATGAGTAATTTATCTGATTTGCCGATTTATAAATAATTGACAGATTAATCAAGATTATTTGGTTTTATTCATAGCAGTGTGCAACAGGACTTTGGATTGAGTTTTGTAACCTGTGCTAAAGGAGTTATCACATTTATTGCTGATAAAAAGGATGGATGTGAAAGCACTGTGTTTTGCGCAATGATTAAGTAGGACTATAATTTGAATGAATCATTTAATGTAAAATGCTGAAATTATTTAACCTTTTTAGTGCATTTAAAATCTATGTACCGTTTTACCAGGTGTCAGGAGCAGGGCTGCCAAAATGCTTGAGAGTCACGCAATTGACAGTATTGTCACGCTCTCACGCCACACATCCATCAACCTTTTTTGGTTAAATTAAGATGTTATTCTCTGTGTGCAACCGAACCAACACTGGTGAAAGCAATGTAATTAAAAACAAACTGATGCATGCGCGCAGAAAACATACCTGTGCCCCTCTCGCACCGCTCCTGCTTGACGCTGACACGCTGCTCACGTTCCCGCTTTGTGTATGAATCCTGGTTGTAAACATGCATGCTGAAAAAAAATATGTGCTGCTCATTCATTGTGCAGCAGGGGTTGTGCTGAGAAACGCACCACTGCCGTGAAATGCACCCCTTTCATAGACTTTAGGATTAGGATTCTCAGTCCACATAAAAAAAAACCCCAAAGGCCACAGTTGATTAAAACGTAATATGATTATTATTTTGATGGATAAAGCAAAAACAATAAGTGAAACGCATTTTAAAATGCACTTGGTTTACAAATAAATCTAAAATAAAAAATTGACTGTAGTGTAGAAGACTGATGCAATGAGCCTGTTTCTAAAATAAGGCTTTTTGGTTGGTTTTAAACAAACATTTACATCTTCTGTAAGGAAGGGTTCTCTCTCATATGTTTAACTCTGTTATTAAGAAATTGTCAAAAATAAGTTAATAGATGCACATTTCAGAGGGGGTGCATTTTTATGGTAGGGTAACAGCCTTTAAACAGCTTTAGCTAAAACCAAAGGTTGGCAGCCCTGGTCAGGACCTACTTGGGTATTTGTATATACACGCATCTAAATAATATACATATCATGGTAAAAAAAATTTATTTAATATTTATCTCCGTATGAGTTTCCTAAGAACTTTGGAAAGAATTATATAGCATTTTTAATTTAGAATTCATGGTTGTTAAAGAAATGCCCAGTTAAAAAAAATGCATCAAAACAACAACAAATATTACTCTGCTTTAGGTCATTTAACTTGCATAAACACTCACTTAAAAAAAAAAAAAAAATCCGGGTTTCATGCTGCAGTGTTTTTTTCAATAGCTATACATATTTGGATTGCCAAACGGTTTATATCGGATCATAAATTCATAAAGAAAATCCATCCTGTTATACTAACACTCAAAAATGATCACATTGCTTGCATTTATTGATGCAACTAATGATTGTAAACTAAAATGTTCAATCAGCAAGAACATTCCCGACATGCTATTTTATAGAGAATAATATGAATATAAGAATATTTAAATGAATTAAGTCTGCCCTCTTGTGGTCATAAGTTTACCAATCTGATCTAGTTGCTTGCCCTTTGAATGTAATCCTAACCCCTTTGCGTCCTTCTGTTCATCTCCAGTGACCATGAGGGTGGAAACGTGAGCGCACATACTAGTCACCTGGTAGGAAGTGCACTATCTGACCCCTACCTCTCCTTCAGCGCAGCCATGAATGGCCTGGCTGGACCCCTGCATGGACTGGCCAATCAGGTTTGAGCCTCAATGTGCTTTCTATTGCACAGGACATATGGTTTTGAAATATTTAAAAGCTTTGCATTACATTAATTAATTTCCTTCTCTGTCCCGTAGGAGGTGCTGGTGTGGCTGACAGCCTTGCAGAAGGAGCTCGGCGGTGAGGTGTCCGATGAGAAAATGAGAGATTACATTTGGAACACACTCAAATCAGGCAGAGTGAGTGCTTTTTGTTTTGTTTTGTAGCACAAAAACATGATGGATTGAAATATGATTGTTGCTTCTTGCGTGGTCATTCAGGTGGTGCCAGGCTATGGCCACGCTGTGCTGAGGAAGACAGATCCTCGCTACACCTGTCAGCGAGAGTTTGCTCTCAAGCACCTTCCCAATGACCCCATGTTCAAGCTTGTCGCTCAGCTCTACAAGATCGTACCCAATGTGCTTCTGGAGCAGGGCAAGGCCAAGAACCCCTGGCCCAATGTAGACGCACACAGCGGAGTCCTGTTGCAAGTAAGAAAACTGAATCCAGCTATTAGTACGCATACATGTTTGATTGAAAGTTGATCTGTGGTGAATTTAGTGAAGATCTGTTGTTTTTGTAAAGTGATGTTTTTCTTCTTATTCCTCATCTCATGCTGAATATGTAAATGGATATTTTTTATTATTGTGTGCTTTATACATTAATCAAATTTTACCCAAATTTCTTTCTTCATAATTATAGCCTTGTCTTAGTTCAAAGTTTTTTAGAAAGGTAAACAATTAAAATATTAAACTTTATTCTTATTCTAATACCTTATTTAAAAACAAATTTATTTTTATAATATACAACTATATTTATTTATACATTTATTTATATAGATATTATTTATATAATTTTTATTTATTATTTATATTAGTTATGGCGTATCATATTTAACAAACTGTTTACTACAAATTTCATATAATTTAGCTCACATGGATAATTGAATATTAATCAGATGAAGTCATTACACTGCTGTGCTGTCAACCAGACATTGCATTGCTGATAATGATTTCGAGGATCGATAGATCTGTCTTTTGCCTCATATTTTTTTTATAGTTTTTCTCTTTCAGACAACAACTAAAAATTACAATTTTAGCCAATTTTAGGAGGCCGAAAATTCTGTGTATTGTATATATCCCTTGTCTATTGACCTTTTTCTTCAATGCGGAGGTGCGCTTGTTTTTGCAACTGTTTTAGAACTTCTGATCCCATTTGCCATTTGCAGAAAATGACAAGGAATAGCAAAGCTGAAAACAGTCAAACTGCTTGCTCTCTCAGTGTTCATGACTACATAAGTACAGTAATGTAATTAGATAATATAAGTTTGAGGCATCAAGCAGCATAACGAGCTGTTTTATACATCTAAAAATCAATGGAAGTGAATGAGACCAGAAGTCTCGAGCTAAGGGCGTACTCACACTATGCTATCCGAACCGTGCCCAGGCCCGTTTCCCGGATCGTTTAAGAAGAGTGAGTACTCTGAATCGGGCTCAGGCACGGTTCACTTGGGCGGCCCTGGCCTGGTTGGAAGAGGTGGGCCTGAGCGCGGTTCAATTGGGCTCAGGCGCGGTACGCTTACAGTGTGAGTGCAAGCGTGCCTAAGCCCGAAACTGAAAGCGAGACGTGACTTTTAAGGGACTGTTTCATATGGATTAATTAATCATTCGTATTGTTCAATGAACGCAAACTGTCGTAGATTATTAAAGACGCAAATCCCTCATTGCACGACAGCTGTACCTTCAGCAAACTTCCTAATTCCTGCAGCACGAGGACTGTTTATGAGCATCAAAAGTGGCTGATCTGTTCGGCGAAATATTAGACTGCGTGTCACCGCATATCAAACAACTTAAACGATATAACTAAAAAAATCTCCACTGTGCTGAGCGAGAGCGCTTACTGAGCAGCGCGTCATCGATGACGTAAGCGCGCCCAGGCCCGAATGTAATGTAAGTGCGGGCCGTCGGGGGAGACGGGAGGGGGGACAAGCGTACTTTGGCCCGGTTCAAGGCAACTGTACATGGTGCGAGTACGGCCTAAAAGGATTCCAATGGCTCATACATGAGAAATAAAGTCAATATGTACAGTTTACATCTAATTTCCTGTTTGCACTCTCATCATATGTTTGCTCTTGTGTTTCCCACAGTATTACGGCATGACCGAGATGAACTATTACACTGTGCTCTTCGGCGTATCCCGGGCTTTGGGTGTCCTCGCCCAGCTGGTGTGGAGCAGAGCGCTGGGCTTCCCTCTGGAGCGTCCCAAGTCCATGAGCACAGACGGACTCATGGCTCTAGTCGGGGCCAAGTCAGGCTAGAGAGAGAGGGACCATGCCAACGGAGTGAGAACAGAAAGGGGGAGGAGCTTAAGCTATTAGAACAACCCTCCAGGCTAAGGGATTCAAAGAGACAGTACACTTTTAAATTTCTTCTAAAAAGGGCCTTTGTTGATATATATAACGTCAAGATCACACATCCCATTGACACTCTTCAATTAGTCCTGCTTTTTCCACGCATTGCACAAACAATCACACTTCAGTTTTCCCAGATTTATGGCCAGCTTGAATGACGCAGCTATGGATGTAGCAGGGTGGTTTTGATGAAGGAGGCTGTGTTATTGTCCAACAGCAAAATATCTTTCCATAAATCACCTATTTAAAATAATAACGACTATTGAATACTAGTTAGTCGACTTTAGTATGTAAATAAACCCCTTATCCTCAGCTGCCGCGCCACACTATTTCAGTTTTAGTCTTGTATTTTACTCTCCCGAGGTCAGATGTTCACTTGAGCCTTTGTTTGTTTGAGGAAACCAATCATCAAAGCCCTGTTTCTGAGCTAATTTGACTATGTTTGACTTTAGCTAACATCGCGTTTCTCCTTGTAAGAGCACTCCATGATGGCAAAAAAATAGGTCCTCTCTCAATAGAATTGATTCTATGAGTTCAGTTCAACTTGGGGAAGCTTGTATATTTGTTTAAAAGGGTACTGCCCCTTTAATAAGTTATCTCTCATATTGCTCTCTGACTTAAACCAATCATCTTCATCGCGATACTACCGTCTTTATTCGAAACGGACAGTTTTCTTCTCCTGTATTTCTATTTGTGGACAACATTTGGCTGATTTGTGTCATTCACACAAGTTGTTGTGGTCAGATTTGTGTATCAGCTTGAGAGCAAGTCAAATTTGTATTTATACGTTCATTCAAGAGTGCTTAAAAAATCTGATACCTTTTTTTTTTTTTTTTTACCTGTTGAGAGTTTTATTGTCCAGTGTTTTGAAGAATGATGTCTTGTATAAAGAGAAAAGCTATCATTTTGTGTAGGTATACATAAGTCGTGGTTTTATTTATTCCTGTAAATATAGCTTGAATGTATTGAACTGCATATCAAAACACTGTCCCACCATCCCTGTTAGGTAATGACTGGCTCAACCCTTTATTTTAAATACCTTTAAGATTATTTAAACATGGCTTGTGCGTGTAACAGTCTGATCAGACCCCTGTTTGGGTGCTGCTCTATTGCAGGCTTGCTCTCAGGTTGTTATTATTATAATTTTTTTTTTCTTTCTGGACAATCTAGCTGCTATTTTAGCTAGTCGCTCCATAAGCACTCCATTAACTTGATGGCACTTTTCCCTCCATTATCATCATCATCATCATCATCATCATCATTTCTGTGTGTTGAACCCCGGTCATCCAAGAACATATTTCGTCTGATTTGCTGTGCCCTTTTCCGTTGCGACTGTTTTTATTATGATGAATTTGATTGGTTTATGCTCCATTGAGTTGATTTCAATAACAGGGAACGTGAATATGGAGATGATTGGTTGAAGTCAGACCCACCAGGGGGAAATGGGGAGGGGAAACAAGAGAATGGGGTTAAAAAAGGAGTCTGGATTGATTGTGAAAAAGAAGCTTAGGTGAACAAAACAGAAAAAAAATATGGGAAAATTGACAAAAAACGAAAACCAATAAATGTTTTTAACAAAACACGGAGACTTTATTTCTTCTTTTCATTGTTCACATTGCTTATGCTTCCCTGGGGTTAAAGGGAAGACCCAAAAAGGAAAATTTTAATCAATATTTACTCACCCTCAAGTGCTTTCATACCTACAAGTAGGCCCACACTAAATCTGAGCTCAGATTTTAAACCCAACATTCAGTCAATTCACTTATATAAATGTGTGTAAATATATATTTATTCAGTGTTTAATTATGGGTTGCGCAGTGGGTAGCGCTGTCGCCTCACAGTAAGAAGGTCGCTGGTTCGAGCCCCCGCTGGGTCAGTTGGCATTTCTGTGTGGAGTTTGCATGTTCTCCCCATGTTGGCCAGGTGCTCCGGTTTCCCCCACAGTCCAAAGACGTGTGCTGTAGGTGAATTGGGTAAGCTAAATTGTCCGTGGTGTATGTGTGTATGTCCTGGTCCTCTAGATTGGGGCTTGAGTGTAGGGCTAACAACTCTCCTCATAAAAAAAACTACTCTAGATGTTACGAAACACCAATGTGGTGCAGCTAAACTTTGATATGAATGGCCCTGGGAGTAAGTTTGTTTAATATTAAATATTCTGTGAATGTTTAGATAATTTATGTACAAAACTGTAAAGTAATAATTTCCTGCTGTTTACTCAGCAAGTGATTCTAATTGGATTTTATTTGTTAACGTATACAAGTGTTTAATGTGTTTTCAATTGCTATACAGTAAATACTCGCATAAATTTGCAGATTTATTTAATTAAAACAAAATAATGCGCAAAAATGACACCAACCCTGAGAAGGTTATTTTTACATCTATAATAAGGGAAAAAAACTATAGGTTTCTTACATTGTTTATAAACACCTTATTTGTTCAACAAAAGAACAAACAAGTACCAGATCATAGAAGCCATGATTAACAATTAATCCAAGGTTTCCTTACGATCCATTGTTACTAATTCATGGGTTAACATCCTTATTTGCATATTTGGTGTGTCACTATTGTTTGGTCAAACGCAGCACGTGATAAAGGCCCTAGCTGCTAACAAGTATTTTTTACCAACCTGAATGGGTTGTTTTAAATGAAAAGGTAAGACTGAATCGTCTCTAGTGATTGTTTTGAAGGAAAAGGTAAGACTGAATCGTCTCTAATTGTTTTGAATGAAAAGGTAAGACTGAATCGTCTCTAGTGATTGTTTTGAATGAAAAAGTAAGACTGAATCGTATCTCTCACTCCAGTTAGAAGCGTTTGCTGCCGGTTTTGGAGTTTTTCAACTGTTCATACAAACCGCGACGTTTCTGTGGCTATCCAAAGTAGGTGTATATGAATACACAATTAGATGTTAATTGGTTTTAGATACGAGTACAAAATGGCGATGACCCGCCTTCATTTAAATGTTTGACCTTGGCTAAAAGCGACGTTCATTAACTATCATAACCCAGAGTAGCAGAGGCTAGTAGGGGGTTACTATAAACGCAAATAAGGTAGTGTAAAAGTCCATGAAGAACCTTAAACATCCATGAAATGTTTCCATTACACAACAGTTCTTTTGAATATAAAAGTAGTTTGTAAGCCTGTTTGTAGAATTAAAATTGCCTTAGTAATGAACAACCTTTTCTACATTTAAAGACTGTAAGTCGTATGTTGCTTCATAATTAGTCATTTTAATGTATTTTTAATATTAACACTCGATGCAGGCCTACTACAAACACATTAAT
Organism: Danio kyathit; assembly: GCA_903798195.1. Lineage (NCBI taxonomy): Eukaryota > Metazoa > Chordata > Actinopteri > Cypriniformes > Danionidae > Danio > Danio kyathit. Next base: position 38,221,723 of record LR812541.1, read on the forward strand.
ATTTACACTTTAATTAAATAAAGGAAGTCTGTGTGCTGCTTTATAGGGTAGCCTTAGTAAACAACCCTGATCTCATACAACAAATCTGATATATGACAAGTTCATATTAGGATTTCTCTCACACACACATTTTTATATACATATATATATATATATATAGATGTGTGTGTGTGTGTGTGTGTAGCAAAAATGGCTGTTTACATATATTTTATCAAACATTGAAATTATAAATATATAGCCAACATATTCAAATATATTCACTATAATTGTATGTGTTTATATATGAACGTACACATAATATATATTTGTAATTCTAATTGTTGAAAAAATTTAATTGCCATTTTTGCAATATTTTGAAATGGTTAATGCATATATACGTTTTGTATCAGGGTTGGGCCGATAGACTATGCCATCGTCCATCGCCGATAGACATCAGGATGCTGAGCTGGCATCGCAATCCATTGCCCTGCCCCTGTCGCAAACCCGCTTGTGAAAAATACACACTCAGGCCCCGTTTACACTAATTCAGCTTAGTTTTAAAATGGCATTTTAGAACGAAAATGACCCATGTCCACACTGGCGTTTCAGCTAGCATTTCTGAACAGCCCTCCGTCCACTGAAAACGCACATCATGTGACCACACCCCTCCCCCACACACACACACAGACACACACACTGTCATGCGCTCGTCTGAGCTCCAGAGAACAGTGTACGTCGGACAGTCAAGGATGATAGTGGATTGCGTCTCACTATAGTTGTTAAACGTGATATTTAATTAATCTTGTCTCTATCCAGGGCTTAATTTGTGCCGGAACACGCCGGATCCGACACCTCATTTTACCGATCTCCCTCCTCAACCTCCCTCCTCCCCTGTCCAATGTTCATTTTCACTTTGTTCCGCGACTCCCCAACCCTCTTCACTTTCGTCCGCGACACCTCAGCGCCGCTCACTTTTGTCCGCGAGCAACCCCCGCGCCGCTCACCTTCGTCCGCGACACCCCTCCACCATTCACCGCACCAAACAAATGACTGACACGGATCACTCTGCCTACTCATGCCAGAGTCCCGTGGAAAAAGTGATTGACAGGTGGTAATTTGTGTGTATCTTTATTTATTTATGATTTGGTTATGGGTAAAACAAAGACCAGGTAGTTGAAACGGTAGGCTACAAATAATGAATTCGTTATGAATTTATTAATTATTCATAAATAATTAATTCACCTGCCTATGAAGACGATTCCATCGTCCATCGCGATGTTTCACATTAGACATTGTACGATGCTAAATTGGTCAACATCGCCCAACCCTACTTTGTATATGTGAAATACAAATATGAACTTTGATAATATGATGTAATTTGAATATATTTCCATCTAGCAGATTTTTACATAGGACATTTAATTACTTTTATTTTTTAATGTAATGTGAAGCATTTTTAAGGTATTATACCTTTGTTCAAAAGATTATTTTGATTATCAGTGGTTGTTGTTTATGTTATATCTATCCCCCACCACCCTCCAGTTTTGTTGTTTCTCTTTATTTTACAGTATGTGTATTTAACTAAGAACATACGGTATTGTATTCGAAAACTAACTAACCTATTGAGGGTAGGTTAAGCGATAGTGGCTTACCGAGTTATAACTTAGTTGTAATGACTTTGATAAGTGATAGTATAGTCAAAAAATGAACATTTGCTTAATACTTACTCACCCTCAAATGTTTCCAAACCTTTTATGAGTTTCTTTATTCTGTTAAACACAAAAGAAGATATTTTGAAGAAAGCTGAAAACCTGTAACCATTGACTTTCATATTAGTTGTTTTTACTACTATGAAGTCAATGGTTAAAGGTTTTCAGCTTTCTTCAAAATATCTTCTTTTGTGTTTAACAGAATAAAGAAACTCATAATGCTTTGAAAAAAGGGTGTTTAATGAAAGAATTTTCATTTTTGGGTGAACTATAACTTTAAGAATGGTGTGTGAAGATCAACATGGGAAAGGTCTTCATGTCAGGGCAACACCATGAATAAGAAACTTGACTGTAGTCCCTCGTGCTCTTATAAATACATGACCCAGATACCACCACCATACTCGGATTTCCTCAACCTCCATCGAATGTTTCACTTTGTGTTATCTGTTCGCTGGTGCTGCACCGACGTTATGTTTTCACAAGTTCTCCTGTTTCATTTGACCTCCTCAGTAGCGGAACACTTCATTTAAAGAGACAGTTCGTCCAAAAATGAACAGTTCCACACAGTTTACGCAGTCAAGTGGGTCAAAACTTCTATGAATTTCTTTCTTCTGTTGATCGCAAAGGAAGATATTTTAAAGAATGTTAAAACAACCATTGGCCAAGATAGTAAGAACCAAAAAAACCAGCTGGTTTTTCTACATTCTTCAGTATATCTTCCTTTGCGTTCAAGATAAGACAAATGCTCACAACATGATGACAGAATTAAAGTTTTTGGGTGAACTATCCCTTTAAATCTGGCAACCTGCAAGCTAGCAATGCCTGTGCTTCCAATCTGAGGTAAGAAACTGTCCTTTACAAATACAGCCAAGGTCAGGATTCTTGTTAAATAATAATTTAACTTTAAGTTTATTTATTTTTTGCTTAAAGGGATGGTTCATCAAAAAAAAAATTCACCCTCCACCTTTTTGATTTTCTTTTTTCTATTAAACACAGAAGATGAAGAGTATGAAGAATGTTTAAGAGCAGCCATTGACATTATTGTTTGTTCCTACTATAGAAATCAATGGCTGCTGGTTACCAACATTCTTCGCAATGTCTTGTTTTGTGTTCAACAGAAGAAACCTAAACAAGTTTGCAACAAGTGGAGGATGAAAAAACGATGAAAGATTCTTCATTTTTCTGTGAACTCTCTCTCTTTAACCTCTTAAGGCCCAAGGTGTTTTTTACATGCATTTTTTATTTCTCTTTGCTATTTGGACTTATTGGAACCTAATTAAAATAAAAATTTAAGTATCATCTTTTGATATGATGTACTTTTAGAGAAAAATTATGTCCATATATGTGGACTCGTGGTCCGAATTTACATAAAACACTTGTTCCCAAATTTTCTTTTATGCATATTTAACATAGAATTTTTTTTTTTGAACTTGCTTTGACTATCAGAGAGTAAAAACAACATTTTTCCCATTTTGGACAGTTAAAAATAGGGTTTGGGACATTTCAAATGCTGCAGAACAGTTGCAGGATGACACTGTATGTCTGTAACAAAATATAAAACATTCAAAGTATTTTAAATAGCCACTCAAGAGCTAAAAATGTGCTGTCCACAAATGTGGACACTCGGGCCCTAGGAGGTTATGGCTAATCAGATTTTTCAAATTAGATCTTTAAAGGTATTAATCTTGCATCAATCTATGTTCAGAAGCAGCACTTGAGGATTTTTTTCTCATTAACAAATTAAACAAAACTAGCGCTCACATCCAAATTTTTTAGTAGCCTACGGACATTCAAAACCCCCATACTGACATAATTATAATTACATCATTTGAATTATGTGGCCTGCGGTTCTCAAAAGCGGAAAATGAATGAGTTATTGTTTGCCTCCAAGTCGAAACCTGGAAAATGTGACAAAGTTACTTTCTATTAAAAACGTTAAAATATTAAAGCCTTGCCAACAAAATTAAATCCTCTTAAAAAGGACTGTGTGAGATTTTCCTTAATGCCACTTTCTGACATGATATATTGAAGCTTTAAAGGAGACTAGTATGCAAAAGTCACTTTTTAAGGGATTTAAACACAGTTGTGTGGCAACAGTGTGAATACAACCAGCTTCTAATGGTAATAATTCATTAGTTAATTTTTTTAGAATCATACTTGAGGGCGTCACGATGATGCAGTGGGTAGCACGATCGCCTCACAGCAAGAAGGTTGCTAGTTCGAGCTTCGGCTGGGTCAGTTCGCATTTCTGTGTGGACTTTGCATGTTCTCCCCATGTTTGCAATTCCTCCGGGTGCTCCGGTTTCCCCCACAGTCCAAAGACATGGGGTGTAGGTGATTTGAATAAGCTAAATTGGCCGTAGTGTATGTGTGTGAATGCAAGAGTGTATGAGTGTTTCCCAGTGTTGGGTTGTGGCTGGAAGGGCATCCGCTGCATAAAACATATGCTGGATGAGTTGGCGGTTCATTTCGCTGTGGCGACCCCTGATTGATAAAGGGACTAAGCTGAAAAGAAAATGAATGAATGAATGAATAATCACACTTGATAAAAAGTCTGCAGAAACACTTTGATTGATTGCACATGTCATCAAAGGGAGAAAACCCCACCCATTTGTGACAATCTCTCCCTCATGAGCATAGACAGTCCTAAGTGAGAAGCAGCCACCATTAGAGTTTTCACCTGCTGAAGATAAAGTCAGCGACTAAAGCTGCAGTCACACTGCACTTTTCACCCCATAGACTTCCATTCATATGCACGCAAATGCGTCAGATAGGAAACGCAAGGTCGTGCGCAAAGTTTCACAGTTCGCAGCTTTGCGTTGCAAAGTTCAAGCTTGGTGAACTGTGACCTCACATGATTGCGTGAGACCAATCAAAGATCAAAACATGACCTCTCTGGACAGAAATTTAAAATATGGAGCAATCGCTCGCTTTTTTAAATGTCTAATCATCTTGTTTAATCCCGGCCCTTTTTGCAGTGCCGTACTACAGAATTTCGCATGCTCAAACTCTAGTGTGACCGCAGCTTAAGAGGCATTATAAACATGCGGTTTTAGATGCTTGTCATTTTCAGTTTTTCACATAGCTAAAGTTAGTCCTATTTTAAATCTGCTGTTATGCTGACACAGATGCATTTATAGCTCCTCCCTCTTTTGAAAAAGAGCACAATCTCATTTGAATTTAAAGCGACAGTCACCAAAAGGACACTTTGGATCGAAGCCTAAAAGGGGCAAAGAGTTATAAAACATTATCTGTGTGGTATTTAGAGCTGAAACTTCATATACACACACACTCTAGGGACATCAGAGAATTATTTTACATTTTATAAAAGGGGGCTTTAATGGGTTTTATTAAAACCCATTTGTCCCGAAAGTCCTAAGAGAAACTACTTTTTGTACCAAGTGTAAAATAGATTTAAGAAAGAAAATAAGTGTGAAATATAAACCATGAGTGTTTAAAATGATCACACACAAAAAATAATAATGAAAAAGAAAAAATATCCATTATAAAAGTAGTAGGACTTAATTTCTCCTTGTGTGATCTGAAAAAGAACAACATGTAGGCATGGGACGATAACCGTTTTCAAGGTATACAGCGGTTTGGTAAAGTCAGGGTTTTAAAACCGTCAAAATTGTCTGCAATACCGTTCCTAAGGTATGTGTGCAATTTTTTTTATTTACTTTTTTTTTTTTTTGGTTTGTTTTTTTAGGACAACAGTATCTCCAGCAGAAAAGATGCCATTTTAAATTGTAAAAAAAATCTGCTTTTGAAACAAAGACAGCAGAAGTCAATAATTCATTTAGCCTGACATGTTTACCATTTCAAAATATTATTAATGTTTCTCACAATAAAATATACAGTGTTTAAAAGGGAAAACAGTTTTTGTTTTATACCCAGACATTTAAATAGAATATATATTAGAGCAGCAATCACAATACCGTGAAACCGTGATATTTTTATCCAAGCTCATCATACCATCAGAATCCATGCCTAGAGTGCATAAATAATGACTGTAGTTTAACTTTTGGCTGAACTGCCATTTTAAAAATTTCCAGGTGGGTTTTCAAGTGGATCAAGTAAAACAAGACAACAGTTCTGTTGGTAAATAAATGTATAGATTTTCAAATTAAAAGAAATGCTTGTGCAAGGGTATAACACTGACGACAGGCCTGCTGACAGAGAATTAAGGTTTACAGATAACATTCATTTCAGCGAGACGTTGTTCCTAAAACTGTGCTCTTGTGGATCTTCTGAAGCACTGATCATCTCTTTGGTTCCGATTCACAGTTGTTCAAGCAAACATTCTCACTAAACAGACATCTAACAAGATCTTTTTTTTTTTTTAGAAATGAAGGTGGTGTTTTTTTCTGTGGAAGACTCTCGGACAAGGTTGAGATACAGCACAAATAAATTAGCATTCGACATTGACAATTACAATGGTATCTGGAGTCATTTATAAATGCCATGAACACTTGGATAAGGCATTGAAATGGCTAAAAATAAAATCTCATGAAATAAAAACAAAAAGATAAAGAAAAAGCTTGCTAGGCTTCCAACTGTAGCATTTTGAGAAATCACAATAAATGAATACAGTAGTGTTTCAACAGACATTAACGTAACGACAAAATAGAAATGGCACAGTCTACATCAGCAGGCACAAACTGGGATCACTATTAGGGAAAAACAGGCAGAATTCTTACATTTCATTTTCTCCAAAGCCCTGAGTTCGCATGAATGCATCCAAAGAAAGCAAAAGCATGCTAAATATGCCTTCATCACAATACATCACTTCTATAAACAAAGTCTTTGTTGTTGTTGTTGTTGTCGTCAACTATAAGGATAAATATTTAGCTGGGAGAAATATCTGATGCCACTTTAACTGTATAGCTCATATTCAATATATTTACAGTTGTGTTTGGAGTCACACAGACTTCATGAGATGAATATTATAATAAACTCAGTGCAGTGAAAGTCATCGTAAGTGTGTTTCAATTTAAGCATATGAATTTTTACTATATTTATATATAGATATAGTTGTATAAAGACCTGTTTTAAAAGGAATATTCCTGGTTAATCTGTGCGTTTTGCATTGAGTTGATTACCACAGAAAATAATTTAGTTTTAAAACTAAGAGGGCAATGTTTGTGCTGTTATTGTTTTTAAAAACGGAGGTGCAAATTGAAATTATTTCCAGTGGAAATCAACAGCGTTTGACAGATTTGACCTGAAATATTCCTTTCAGCTTAGTAAATTCATCAGATTTGGCCCCAGCAAAACCCACAATCGAACAGAACGAGTAAACGAGAGGATTTCTCCAATTCTGCACCTCAACTTTACTGTTCAGAGCTGCAATAAATCAGTTATTCTTCATTCACAGTCAATAAGCAAACAAAAGAAAAACAAAATAGCTTTAAGGTGCAATACTTGGAACTGTAATGTTGTTTAAAAGTACATGGTATCTATTGTACCATCCCAATGTAATCTAGTGATGTGATAACCGTCTAGAGAGTTTTGTGAGTTCCAGATGCAGGAGAGTCCAGTGTAATGGGGCACCTCACGTTTGATGGACCTCGTGAAACATCAGCTCTCGTGGTATCCTCGTCTCGGGCCCGTACAGCTTGCCTGCTCGTCGCTCAAACGCGGCCACCATCTGCTTTACCACCTCGTCGAAGAACACCGTCGCTAACTGAGAATGCAGCAGCGAACGAAACTCGAACGACACCTAAAGAAAACCAGTGGCCAGAGAGAAAATGAGGACATGGTAAGTGAACTTGCTTATAAACACGGAGACCGTGTCCTAACTACACACGGCACACAATAGAAGATATATTTTCAATGTTAAAACAAGCTTTTGTACTAAACATCTATGATTCACAAAATGTTTCTATTCTATTAATACCATTTCTATTTCTGCGATGTTGCGGCTGAACAACAGCATAAACGACTATGATAATGATCACCTCAGGAGCTGATTATGTGCTTTTTTCAGTGTTAAATGCTACCAGTGTGAGTTTCAATACCATTTTTGTGACATTTAGAACCATGCTGAAAGCAGCAGCAGATGGTTTAACTCAGATCTTAAAAATAAAGACAAGCAAATGGTTTGCACCGAAAAGTTAAGCCGCGGTCACACTGCACTTTTCTCCTCATAGACTTCCATTCATATCCACGCCAAGGCGTCAGACCGGAAATGCAAGCTCCTGCGACAAGTTTTGCAGTTCGCTGCGTTGGAAAGTTCAAGCTTGGTGAACTTTGACGTGTGAAATCGCATCATGTGATTGCGTGAGACCAATCAAAGTTCAAAACATGACCTCTCTGGACAGAAATTTAAAATATGGAGCAATCGCTGGCTTTTTTAAATGTCTAATTATCTTGTTTAATCCCGCCACTTTTCAAAGCGCCATACGACAGAATTTGGCATGCTCAAACTCTAGTGTGACCACAGCTTTAGAACTGTGTCTGATTAACATACACTAATATGACGTCAGTCAGTAGCCTATTAATAATGAAGAGGTTTATTATTTATTAATTAGATTATAAAACTGGCCTTGTCCTTGGGAGTGCAGTTTGCTATTCTGTGCTTCTGAAGGGCTGGTATTTAAATGTTTCTGTTGTGTCGTGTCTGGTGTGGACAAACTGCTTGTCTCTGGAATCTTGTCAGGTCATGTGTAGTTACAGTAGGGATGGAATGACATGTCACCTACCACATTTGAATTCTTCAATTAACAGCAAATGTTTGAGTGAACTTTAAGCTGAAGGACTAAAATGACTTCAAATACAAGAAACAGAAATAAAAACACCAAACAATAAACCTTTAGATTAAATCAGAAAATATTAAAATACTAATTCAAAATTCTCGTAAATACTGTAATACTATATTAATAATACTGAAATAACACTGCTGTCCAGCATCTAAGGTGCTTTTTTTTTTTTTTTTGTGCCTTATTTAATTTAGAAGTCTTTCCTGTTTGGACTGTGCACATTTAAAAAAAAAATGTCTTACAAAAAGTGTATATAGGTTTCAAATATATAAACAATGCTAAAATAAAACCAAGGTCGCTAGTTCGAGCCTCAGCTGGGTCAGTTGGCATTTCTGTGTGGAGTTTGCATGGTCTCCCAGTGTTCGCGTGGGTTTCCTCTGGGTGCTCCGATTTCCCCCACAAGTCCAAAGACGTGCACTATAGGTGAATTGGATAGGCTAAATTGTCCTTAGTGCATGTGTGTGAGGAGTGTGTATGGATGTTTCCCAGTGATGAGTTGCAACTGGAAGGACATCCGCTGCGTAGAACATATGCTGGATAAGTTGGTGGTTCATTCCGCTGTGGCGACCCCAGATTAATAAAAGGACTAAGCCGAAAGGAAAATGAAAGAATGAATAAAATAAAATAAAAAAATAAAATATGTATAGACATTTTTTTCCAGCTCACTTTAGATGAAAACCATTTATAAACACTACAATAGTATCTCAATTAGACTGAAATACCACTGGTAGAAATGCCCAGTTTATAAAATTCTACAGGAAATTCTTCAAAGTAGACCTGGCAACAGTAACCAATTTGGGTGGAGCTTAGCGAAGTTTAACCAGAAGCAAAAGTAGTGTGAACTGTACTTACAGAGAAGTCTACGGTGCATGTGCGAGGATAGCCAGGAATACCAGGACTAAACCGCCATATTGTCTCTAAATGATTGAAGAGTTTACCATCCGAGCACACCGCCTGAAATGGGAACGGGTTAAATTTAATTATCAAATATTAGATTCCTAGATTTCTTCGTTTTATTGATGAGATTGAAGAAGTTGTAAAGCACACAGTATGACTTACTTTGACCAGATGTGGACGAACGTGGCTTATCATTGAAGTGTAACGCTCAACAACAGGAGGGAAACCCACTTCCAGCTGGGCTTTAGCGTGACCGGCCCTTTTCATGATGGTTTGGGATTTTTTACACCACGGTACAAAGTGTTTGTAGTCATCCACATTGGCCACAACTTCATACATCTCTTGCATTGAGTACCTGATGACCAAAATAGAGGAAACTTCAGCAGTTTTACAATCAGGCAGCATCTGATGTTTAAAGAAAAAAGTTAATTAATTTTTTATTTAAAATTTCTATTTAAATTCAGACAAAAATGCTGTTATTTTTTTTTTTATAAAGATTGAAACGACAAAACCAAAATGCAACAGTTGAAAATATATAGAATCAAATATTACAAATTATAGCAATATTAGTTATAAAACTTAGAAAATATGCCTTTGCAACTAAAAGTAAATGTTAAGCTTCAAACTTTCTGAAACAGAAATGACAATAATTTAAATCTAAATAGAAATATTAGGATATTTCTATTTAGAAAAGCAAAAAACTAAATTAAGACAACTTCAAAAATACTGAAAATGAAAATATAATATTTTAAAATCTGAAGAAAAAATATAATGTAGGCATGTGGTAGTATCAAATTTATACGGGATAATAATTGCTTAAGCTTTTATCATGGCATTTTAATAAATCAGAAACCAATTAAAAAGATAGACAAACATTAGTGTTATACATTTCATTTTTAAATGTTTTTTTCTGTCATTTTTAATACTTCTTTCTCTTGTGTAGCACATAACATATAGGCCCAGTTTCACAAACAGGGCTTAGCTTAAGCCAGGACTAGACCTTAGTTAAATTAGGCTATTTAAGCCACATTTATAAAAACAGCCTTAGAAAAATACATTACTGGTGTGCACCTGTAAACAAAAAATTACACTGACATATTTTAAGACATCTCACTGCAAGTTATTTTCAGTTGAGACAGCTCAAACATGCAATTTAATCCATGACTAGCCTTAAACCTTGTTTGTGAAACCGGGGGATAGTGTCATAAATTCACTCTATTAAAGCTAAAATATGATCTGAAAATTATAATAAATTCATAGACATAATAATGCACAGTATTATATAGTATGACAACAATATTGTGCAAGTATAAGCATATAAAAATAACACTAACAATAATGGACTAAAATTGTAATGATGCAATTAATTGTAATGATGCAGCTAAATGCTAAAGCTGTATTTCGCATTTATGTATTGCCTTCTATTCAATGCAGATTTTGTACTGTACTTTACTTTTATTAGTACTACTATTGATTCAGTTTTATTTTCTTACCTTTAATGGCTCTTAATTTATCTCCCTGATTTAGATCTAGATTTTTCAACCGCCGCACCTCCACTAGATCAATACAGCTCTGTTGGTTAATTATTTAACACCACAAAAGCTTGCCTTTATCCACCAAACTGAAAGAAGGGCGGCTTATTGTTCAGAATCAAACATGACACAGTAATCATAACCATAACCTGAATTAGTCAACTTACCCTAATATTCTCCTCTCTGAATACTCTTTTCTCTTGTTGGTGAGACTGATGAAAGATCGCCGGTGATGAGTGGGAGTCAAATCCACTTCAGAGTGACAGAGTGCGCGAGGATAGCGAGTCATCAAGATCCCGCAGGAGGACAGGTGCCTGATGTTGAGGAGAAAGGAGAACAAAAACAAAAAACAAAAAACAAGGGTATTTTGAATACACTGCAAATACAGCACTGAGAGGACATCTGGGATGTAAAAACATCAGGTAAAGAATGACTAGTATACATTATGGGACAAAGACGATATGTTTTATCATGCTCTCTTCAGAATAAATTCATAAAAGAGAAATTAAGAGAATATTTGAATGTCTTGCATTTAAAAGGAATGGGTGTTATTAAAGTGTTAATCATCGTTTTTATTCTGATAATATTTCTACCAATGTCTAATAATAATGTAAATAATTGTCATTTAGAGATTTGTTCTAGTGCAAACTTGCAAATGACGATAATAACAAATGTTTCCATTTGTTGTGATTCGAAATCAAATACTGCTTTCCTTTTTCTTCTAAAGTTTTTCAAAAATGATTGGAAATGATGTCTGAAAACGTGGTATTTTTTTGTTATCTTGACACATTTTATTTTACGTTTAGAAGAAAAGTAATCAGTTCAGTACAGTAATCTGCAGACGTAAACAAATTAGGTTTTTATACTGTAAACAAACTTTAAGAATTTCTTATAATATTTGGCATAGACATGTGTGTATATAGAAAAAAAGCACAAGTAAACTGTAAAAACTATAATGTTTCTAATACTTTAGAGAAAATATCAAAATATGGATGTTTTATCGCGTTTAAGCATGTCAAAATTAAACAATATACACTATTTATTCTGACCTGTACTTATTAAAATATTTTAAAAATATACAAGGGCAGCACGGTGGTGCAGTGTGTAAAACAATCGCCTCATAGCAAGAAGGTCCCTGGTTTGCATGTTCTCGCCGTGTTGGCGTGGGTTTCCTCCGGGTGCTCCGGTTTCCCCCACAAGTCCAAAGACATGCACTATAGGTGAATTGGGTAAGCTGAAATTGTCCGTAGTGAATGAGTGTGTATGGATGTTTCCCAGTGATGGGTTGCAGCTGGAAGGGCATCTGCTGCGTAAAACATATGCTAGATGAGTTGGCGGTTCATTCCGCTGTGGCGACCCCAGATTAATAAAGGGACTAAACTGAAAAGAAGATGAATAAATGAATGAAAAATATACAAACATTATCTATCTATCTATCTATCTATCTATCTATCTATCTATCTATTCCTATATGCCTGACAAGATTTTTAAATGTATATTTAATCCTAATAAAGATGCATGATAAACACTTATTTTCAGGATAATTAAAATAAAATAAATAAAAATTACATGTTCTTGTGTATGGAAATTGTAATTGTGTTTTTTTTTTATACATTTCACAACTTAACTTTATACTAACTACTATAGTAAACTTACTTTTATTGTTTTGATGCGCACATAAATTTTACTGCTGTACGATACCTTGTAACTTGCAAAAACAAACAACCATGGAATTTCCATGGTACACTCAAATAAAATATTTATGATTTACAGTGAAGTTAAATAAGACTTATTCCCAACCATGGTGAACAACACAAAAGAAAAAAAATACATGATTACTTACTGTACAAGCAAAATCATAATCTATAACACAAATAATATAAGTATAATAATAAAGAGCAAAACGCTTTCAGAATATCGTTTTATTTACTATGCATTAGACTACTTCATATGAACAAATAAGCTCCTACAGTGTTTTTATGGTGTTATTGTTAACATTATTGTAGCGTTTTAGTAGCAATATTGTAGCTATTTTTAACTACTTTTTTTATTGTGGTCGCATGGACACTAATTAAATGCTTTTATATATTTATTATACACTTTTCGAGGACAACTGTAATAATAGTATTTTAGCGGATACTGTAGTTACCATGTTAATTGTATAGTTTGTTTTTTTTTCCCATCTCGCTTTGTTCAGCAATACGACACATCAAAAAACAAAAGATTTATACAATACATTTCATCATGTTAATGCGGCGTCTTACCTGATGGACCAGTGCTGTATTCTCTCTCTGCATTTATACGGGCTGCTGGACCGACACGGTCCCACAGTCGCTATTTCCAGAAACTCGCTGAATGTCCGCACACCCATCGGGATCCTCCGGGCGCCTCCCGACACGGCCATCAATAATATAGCTTATCCTATTCTTATGTTTAAAATTATTAACGAATAATCTCGAATAACCCGATTAACACGACAATAAACGAGCGCGCGCTGTCATCTCTAAGGTTAGGCTCCGTGAATAAATGAGTCGGCCGTTTTTTTTTCAGCGGTCAAATCTTTGCGTCGCGATTGATCCGTGTTGTAAAAGTATCATACTTCGACTTCTAGATAAACATCTAGTGAAACGATAGCCCTTTCTCCGGTGATTGCTCTGCTACCGATTGAGGTTAAACCGGTGAAGCCTTCATAAGCTGCCGGTGTGCGGGACTCGCTGTTCTGATGTGGCACCGCGCGAACAGGTGCAGCTGCCGCCAGCTGGACCGGAGGAGGACACTGTGTCACGTTAAAAGACAAATGTGCTCATTTAAATTTCAGACGGGCGAGTAATTATTGAATTATCTTAATGAATGATATGCGCCCATTAAAACACATGACAACAATGAATAGAGATTAATAACTGTTTTAGGAGGGGTGTTATTTCACTCCTTCTCACTAGGGGAAGATGTACGGACTGAGGACAATTCATAATAAAAGTACTCGCGCTAGTAAAAAAAAACGAGGGAATACATTTCATAATGTTTTGTAGGGGGGTTATATAATTACAGTGAATTTATTAACACTTTCGGTTTAAAAATTAATTTGAATGAATACAAAAAAAAATTGTTTATTGTATCCCTCCAAAATTACTTCACCTTATTAAAACCGCAAAAATAAATAACCATGTATCTGGCTCGCTTCCAGAGCTTACTATTAAGGGCCTTTCTATCATGGATAAAACATTTAATAACGATTATATCAGGAAAATCTTAACTGCAGATAAAAGTGTTCTTCCAATAACAATGGTTAAATGGAAATAAGCATTTCCTTAATTTATTTTTTCCCCGAAAAATCTGGTCAGATATTAAAAAAGTACATAATAAAGTAAAAGAAACTAATTTTAAAATATCACATAGATATTATCCATGCAATGATTTTAATAGTAAGTTTAGGGAAGGTTTTTCACCTTTGTGTTGTTTTTGTAAACTGGAGCTGGAAACAATTCTTCATTTATTTTTCAGTTGCTGTTACACAAAACGGTTTTGGTCCCAAGTTTCCTTCATACTTATTGAAGTGTATTATAAATTTATTAATATAACTGATAAAATGGGTTCATTTATGGATTACAACTCTGGATTATTGGAAATGGACAAAATAATAAAAAATTCTTATTTTATTCAGAAAGTACCACATCCACAAAACAACATGTATGCTGACTGTACCAAATTGTAGACTATCTTTCATTGATCTAATTTTTTTTTTTATGATTCCCTGACCTCCATACAGAGTAATACCAACTGCATAGTTATACAGTTACCAATTATACAGTTGAAGCCAGAATTACAGTATTAGCCACCCTGAATTATTAGCCCCCCTGTTTATTTTTTCCCCATTTTCTGTTTAACAGAGAGAAGATTTTTTTCAACACATTTCTAAACATAATAGTTTTAATAACTCATTTCTAATAATGGATTTATTTGATCTTTGCCATGCTGACAGCACATATTATTTTACTAGATATTTTCAAGACACTTCTATACAGCTAAAAGTAACATTTAAAGGCTTAACTAGGTTAATAAGGTTAACTAGGCAGGTTAGGGTAATTAGGGTTATTGTATAACGATGGTTTGTTCTGTAGACTATCGAAAATGTATAGCTTAAAGGGGCTAATAAGACTTTCTCCAGAAGAAAAAATATTATTAGACATACTGTGAAAATTTCCTTGCTCTATTAAACATCATTTGGGAAATATTTAAAAAAGAAAAAAAATCTAAGGGGGGCTAATAATTCTGACTTCAACTGTATATAAAATTTATGTATTTGTTTGAGTATTATTATATTTAATATTTTGATTATATTCATATTGAAAAAACTATATTATATATTTACTATATTAGTTATATATTTTTTCAAATACAAATTAAAATGTTGTAATTCTACGCATTTCAGTTTGAGTAGTTTTTTATTTAAAATTTAAATTTATTTAGTTAAGATTAATTTTTTTATTATTATTATTTATTACTGATGGTATGGCTTCCATATTCATGTTTTCAGATATGTTAATATATTGTTTTTAGACAACACAATATCAATATTGTAAGAAACCAATATTTGGTGGAATAACAATGATTTTTAATCACAACAAATGAAAACATTTGTTATTCTGACCAAAATGTCCAAAAAAAAAAGACATTAAATGAGTGTTTATTTTAAATTCTTTATAGAATAAAACAAATAACATTTTTACCAACATTCAGAGAAACTGAGAATGTTTGTTCATAAATTTCATTCATATGTTCGATTAGTGTCTCAAAGGTGCATATTAGTTTTATTTACTTCTGTTTTCATGTTTATTTATCATGTATCTTGTTATCAAACTATTTCATAACTGTAACAAGAAGCAGTTCAATCATAACTTAATTTTAAAACAGCTGTTGTAACGTTGTTTATCAATATGTGGCTCTTTTTGGATTCTCGGAGGCTATAGAAATTTAAAATGTAAATCAGGAAATAAATTGAGACCATTGTTTTTGTTTACATCTTTGATATGGTCTATAGAGAATGTGAAGCAGATCGGTTAGCAAAAACTGTAATGGCAAAAGAGAGGATAGATATGCAAATCCGGTATAGTAGGGCTGAACTTTGTTATGGTCCTGACCTGACAGTATTGTCTGTCCTGTCAGTGTTTAATGTTTGCCTGTTTGTCCTGTGTTTATTTACATTGCTATGCCTTAATTTGTGTTGGCCATGTGCTCCTCTTGTCTTTCCTCCTCAGTTACCCCGCCCTCTTATTTAGACCTTGTTATCCTGATTGTTTTCACCTGTCTCTCGTGTGCTTTGTCCTATATATGGTGCTGTGTGTTCTCATTTCTTTGCTGGTTCGTTCCATGTGAGCTTGTCTTGTATCCTTGCCTCGTAACTTTACTGAGCCTTTTTCGTCTTGCCTGTTCTAGTTCTTTTGTCTACTTATTGTTAGTTTGTAGCTATTACGTTCTTTTGTTTGTTCCTACTGTTTACTTATTTTGTTCTCTAATCTTTATTTTGCTTTATCTTTTGAACCACTTTTGTTCTATTTTTCTGTCAGTCCCAGTCTTATTAGTTGTTGTTTGATTGTTTAATTACTCTCTTTTAAGATTCTAGAAGTCTTTATTTCAGTTTTTGTTTTATCAGATCAGTCCCAAGTCAGTCTAGTTCTCTTCTAGTATTTATATTTGATTTTGTTTAGATTTAGTTAGTTTTATTGTATATTATTTCTGCCTGTATGCTGTCCTGTCTTATGATTTTCCAGTCCTGACCTCCCTGGCCTGCCAGTCTGGAGTTTGTGGCTTGCTCCAGGATCTAGCTCTGGTTTTGACCACTGTTGCTCCTACTCCTGGCTGGCTGTTCTTTTAGTACCACCTTGTCTCCATCACTGGCTTCCCTGTGTTGTTGCCCCTACTGTTTGGACCTTGTCATAACTGTCTGTCTACTTGTGCCTTATTCTGTCAATAAACCCCTTTGTATAGTTCATTGCTGCAACTGGGTCCGCTTTCTTGCAACCACCCGTGACAGAACGAACCAGCCTACACCGGACCCAGCAGCATGAGTATCCGAGTGATTCCTCCCGCTACGGCTTCTGGAAAACTGGCACTCCAGTGCGGGGTAGCATCACTTCGCCAGGAGGGCTGCGAGGTGGGTTGTTTCGCCCAGTTTTTCTGGACCATGGCAAGAGGCTTGGAGTATGATGATGCTACTCTTAAAGAGGTTTTCAATGACTGTTTGGATGACCCTTTACCTCAGTGGGAGTTGGATCAGTTAGCTATCTTGGACTTCTGGGGCTTTTCCAAGTATATTCACCATCGAAAGGACTGGCAAATACTAACTCCACCAGAAGAACTGAACCGGGACTACTCTGCCCCCCCTCCTTTGCAGAGTAAAGTCCCTGATTGTCTCCCAGCTCCCACAAGGAAACGAAGGCGGAGGAAGAAGAGGGTTCGTTTAGCTGCATCCAGTGTTGAGTCCATCACCACTGTCCCAGAGTTGGCTGGCCCAGTCCCAGAACAGCCAGCTCCAGAGCCCGCTCTGCCACCAGCGCCAGAGCAGCCAGTTCCAGAGCCCGATCTGCCGCCAACCCCAGAGCGACCCTGTTCCAGAGCCCGCTCTGCCGCCAGCCCCAGAGCAGCCAGTTCCAGAGCCCGCTCTGCCGCCAGCCCCAGAGCAGCCAGTTCCAGAGGCCGCTCTGCCGCCAGCCCCAGAGCAGCCAGTTCCAGAGCCTGCTCTGCCGCCAGCCCCAGAGCAGCCAGTTCCAGAGCCCGCTCTGCCGCCAGCCCCAGAGCAGCCAGTTCCAGAGCCCGCTCTGCCGCCAGCCCCAGAGCAGCCAGTTCCAGAGCCCGCTCTGCCGCCAGCCCCAGAGCAGCCAATTCCAGAGCCCACTCTGCCGCCAGCCCCAGAGCAGCCAGTTCCAGAGCCCACTTTGCCGTCAGCTCCAGAGCAGCCAGTTCCAGAGCTTGGTCTGCCGACAGCCCCAGAGCAGCCAGTTCCAGAGCCTCTCTTGGAGTCACCCATTGAGCAATGCCCAGAGTGCCCTAATCTGCTTAAGGCCGAGGTCTTACACAAGCAATTAACCTGTCCTGTCATCAGAGAATGGCCTTGCTAGTAATTTGTTCTCGGAATCTGTTTCCATGGCTGCTCATGTTTTCCTAGAGAATGTTTCTGATACAAATACCAAGGCCCTTCCCAAGTGTTCTACAATGCATGTCAAGGCCATGGAAACCACCTCTAAGTTTCCTAGTCACCTCTTACCCACAGAAACCATGAAAGTTTCTGCTCCTGATATCAAGTCCCGTTTGAGGTCAATTCCAGTGAAGCAAGCCCCTGTTGTTAGAGGTGCAAAGACCCATATCCCCCCCTTTATCCCACCATCTGTATTTCCTCATTGTTATGATTCCATCAAGTTTGCACCTCCTAGGTCAGCCTCAAGTTTTTCCCTTGGCCATGTACCCTCCCACCCTTTCCCACCCTCTGTGTTTCCTGGTTTAAATGGGACTTCCATGTTTCCCTCCCACCCACCCTCTCAGTTAGTACCCCCTTGGCCCCCAGTTAGTGTCATGCCTCCTTGTACTCAAAAGCCTAGTTTGGACGCCAGGAGGCATCCGTTGGGAGGAGGGTACTGTCATGGTCCTGACCTGACAGTATTGTCTGTCCTGTCAGTGTTTAATGTTTGTCCTGTGTTTATTTACATTGCTGTGCCTTAATTTGTGTTGGCCATGTGCTCCTCTTGTCTTTCCTCCTCAGTTACCCCGCCCTCTTATTTAGACCTTGTTATCCTGATTGTTTTCACCTGTCTCTCGTGTGCTTTGTCCTATATATGGTGCTGTGTGTTCTCATTTCTTTGCTGGTTCGTTCCATGTGAGCTTGTCTTGTATCCTTGCCTCGTAACTTTACTGAGCCTTTTTCGTCTTGCCTGTTCTAGTTCTTTTGTCTACTTATTGTTAGTTTGTAGCTATTACGTTCTTTTGTTTGTTCCTACTGTTATGACAAGGTCCAAACTGTAGGGGCAACAACACAGGGAAGCCAGTGATGGAGACAAGGTGGTACTAAAAGAACAGCCAGCCAGGAGTAGGAGCAACAGTGATCAAAACCAGAGCTAGATCCTGGAGCAAGCCACAAACTCCAGACTGGCAGGCCAGGGAGGTCAGGACTGAAAAATCATAAGACACAAGACAGAACAGCACACAGGCAGAAATAATATACAATAAAACTAACTAAATCAAATATAAATACTAGAAGAGAACTAGACTGACTTGGGACTGATCTGATAAAACAAACTGAAATAAAGACTTCTAGAATCTTAAAAGAGAGTAATTAAACAATCAAACAACAACTAATAAACTACTAATAAGACTGGGACTGACAGAAAAATAGAACAAAAGTGGTTCAAAAGATAAAGCAAAATAAAGATTAGAACACAAAATAAGTAAATTGGCAAGTAAGTTGGCACAATGAGCAAAAAGGCAGACATTTACATGTAATACAGCCAAACGTAGGACATATTGAAATCAAGAGGGAGCAGGAAGGAGGATTGTATTCTTTCAAGGTCAAGGATGGGACATACAGGACTTAATTGTACATAACACAGTATAGGTAAACATCCAACACGATTGTACCAATGGGATTGTACGATGAATGTGGAGTTAGAGACAGTAGATCCTGTACTCATTATCTACAATAAATTCACAGATGAAAGAAAAATATTAATTGATGATCTACAGAAAAAGGGTGAACAAATAACACTAAAAGATATTTTTTTTTTTATCCAGAAGGTAAAAAATGGTTGATACAATTCTTAACAAGAACTCACTTAATCACAGGAGATAGATATAGAGTATAATCAGGGATGGGCAAAAATACATTAAAACGTATTTTAAAATAAAATGCCAAATACCTCCATTTACATGTATCAAAATAAATTACAAAATACAGCAGCCACAACAAGTATCATAATAAAATACTGTATTTTGAAAATACTACAAAATACTTTTTCAAGGGAGAATGCCATTTTTCCCCCAATCCTTCTATCAATAGGCCTATCAATTCCTTGACCATTAAACTGATTTAGTGAAGTAAACAATGATTAATAACAACGGCCTTTCCCTGAGCAAGTTTCTCTGCACTCATCGCCTCTACTGTACGAATAAAAAATGTACAATTAATTCATAAAACTTGTTTTTCTCTTTGATTTTAGTGTAGATTTTGTACAAATTTCATACAGAAAGTCCTGTCTTGAAGATGATCTCTTTAATCACTGTAATAACCATTTAATGCAGATAATGAGTTGGAATATAATATGGCTTGATAGTGAAAATTGCCACCAACTTTTAAAAGTCTTGTTTTTCAACGTTTTTGCAATTGAAATCTTCAATACTCAGTGTAAAATTACGATTTCTGAAAACTACTAAAATTTCCAGAAATCGTGTTTTTATTTTTTTATTTTATGCAATTGTACTCTTCAAAACACAATATAAAACACGATATCTCAAAAGATTTGGGAGTTTTTGACCAGTAGACTGGTATATCAATTAATATTTCGGTCTCATACTGATTAACTATGTGAAAATTTGTAATTAACTTTAAAGAGCACCTACAGATCAGCTACTGGCATTTGAAACAGACAATTTATGTCTGCAGGTATCGCCTTTGACTTTTTTTTAATGTTCTTTGTCTTATTTTCCTGTCTGATTTTGACCTGCTCCCGAATTTACACCTGCTATTTGTCGGACACTTTCCTTATATGTGATGCATAATTTCCATCCATACTCCAAGCATTGATCAACGTCTTCAATATTAGTCAATATTCTGTGCTGATCTCAAGCCTTAAAAATAGGGACGCCAAGCAAATAACTGAGAAAGCACCAATCAAAGGCTTCTTACTTCTTACCTAGTATTTTACAGTATTTTATTCATTCATTTTCTTAGTCCCTTTATTAATCTGGGGTTGCCACAGCGGAATGAACCGCCAACTTATCCAGCACATGTTTTACGCAGCGGATGCCCTTCCAAATGCAACCCATCTCTGGGAAACATCCATACACTCATTCACACACATACACTAAAGACATTTTAGCCAATTCGCCTGTACCACGTCTTTGGACTTGTGGGGGAAACCTGAGAACATGCAAATTCCACACAGAAACGCCAACTGATCCAGCCGAGGGTCGAACCAGCGACCTTCTTGCTGTGAGGCTGGCGCAGCACTACCTACTGCGCCACCGCGTCACTTACAGTATTTTAAAAATACAAGACACTAAAGTATTTTGTTACAAAATATTAAACCATTTTCATAAACTCCTTAAAATACAAACTACAAATTAAAATTTGTATTTAAAATATGTACTTTAAATACTTGTATCATAAATACTGCCCATCCCTGAGTATAGTTAATAACATTGGGCTTTTTTAATTCTCTCTCCTCCCCTTTACTATCTTTTTCTCTGTCTCGGCTGTAAAGGACTTGAGCTGTAGATGGAGAAGCTGAACGCAGCAACATCGAAAGCTCGGGTCTTGAAGAGTCCAGAGGTAAGGGTATATGAGTGTCTGATCCAATCCGCACAGTAGATGGCGGTAATGCTCTGTTTAAAAATGCGAACCGCCAATAAAACAACAAGAAGAAGTAGTAGGGAATGTGAAACTTGCTTGCAATGGATGATGGGAGTTGTAGTTTGCCAAACTGCCTTAACTAAGTTAGAAGCGCGTGGTAGTAGAAGTGACAGTCTGTTTGCGCCTCGCTTCAGAAATTCGTGCATATTTATTTTATGAACCTCAAAACACCCGCTGCAATGTCCACAAATACGGTCGAGAGACCCATGTTGTGCGATACAACGTCCTCGAGTGGGTAAGTTTCTATGTCAGCTGCGTAGCTAAACAGCTAGCAAACTCTTCCTGTATCAGTGCTGCTTTACGAAGTTTATCTACGTTGTGTAGCCAAGCATATGCATTATATTAACTGTTTTAAATCATTCTTTTTGCACAGTTGTTTACGTAAACTGGTTGTTGCATTGTAATTTAAAAGGCGATATATTGTTTACTCATGTGAAGCTGAATTTTATACAGCCATTACTGTGCTTCTCAGTGTCACGTGATCTTTCAGAAATCATTCTGATATCTGACCCTGGACACACAAGCACGTCTGAACATGTTAAACAAAACAAAACCATGCTGAAATTGTATGTTTTTGACAAATATCCAAAAATACATTATATTGAGTCAAGATTATCGATTTTTCTGTTTATGCCAAAATAAAAAAATTTAAATCAAAGGATTAGAATATTAAGTTAAGATTAATGAAGAAAATGTGTAAATTTTCTTCCATAAATATATCAAAACACAATTTTGGATTAGTAATATCTATTTCTAAGAACTTGTTTTTGACATTTTAAAGGTGATTTTCTCAGTATTTTGATTTGTTCAAACCTTCAGGTTACAGATTTTCAAATAGTTGTATCTCGTCTAAATAATGTCCTATCTTAAATATACATCAATGGACAAATGTATTTATTTCACTTTCAGATAATACATAAATCTCAAGTTTTTTTCAAAAACTGACACTTATGACTGGTTTAGTAGTCACATATGATGATATGACACATTATTCTTGTCAATTAAAAGAAATGATTAGTATACGTGATGTAATACTTAAATATACAAGTACAAGCAGCAAATGAATCTTTCGTTTTGTTTATTTGATAACAGAGGTGCCACTTTAAGAATGCACAGATCTATAATGAAATCATTCAGTTACTTTAGTAACTGTTTGTGCTCATTTAAGAGAAAATTAGTCGTTTAAAAAAAAAAAAACACACAGGACTGACATGTTTACATATTATTAAGAGTATTTGTTTAAACACACCCAAATGCCAGAGTGTTCTGCACTTCAGCTCCTCTTTAAATGGCGTGTACAGAAGCTAATCTGGGATCAGTTTATCATACAGTGCGTCCGTCAGTCAGCGCTTATACATGCATTCACTGATTCAGAGGTTGCATAGGAAGGGTGATGATGTATGCACAGCTTTAATGGAAAGAAATTGAATGCAGATGCATTTTTATATTAATTTCGTCGCGCTTTCAAGATAAAAAATAGGGGAGAAATATGGGAAAATACTTAAATGGGATGATAGCGGGATAGAATGGTAAAATACAGGAGAATCCTGGCAAAAACTAGATGGTTGACATGTATGAAGTGAACGGGAAGTGTTTGTGTAACAACAGTTTTGCAAGGGGAACATCATCTCCCACCCATTTTTCTCTCACCATCACGTCCCTTCGGGGTCTCCGTTCAAGTATACATCAGATAATACATAAATCTGTTTCCAAAAATTGACACTTATGATTGGTTTAGTAGTCCAAGGTCTCATGTGATGATTTGACACTCATTTATTGTCAATTATTGGTTACTGTCGATTAAAAAATTATTAGAAAGTTCTGTAAACATTGACTTTATAAATTATCTGTCTTTATTTGAATTCAAAACATGATACTTGCATAACAAAGAATAACTAAACCTCTCCAAGAACATCTTTTACAATCTCCAAATATGTAAAAATGCAAAACACAATAAAATTAAGGAATTACATCAAATTTTTGATAAAAGAAATGCACTCTTTCTTATCATAACTATGATTCAATGCCATTAAATCACTTAATTCCTCCCAAATTGTATCTAGGAATATGGAGTCCGTACACTGCAACTGGAGGAATGTATCACAAGCTAACCAGATCTCCAAAAGATCAAGACCCATGTCCGAAACCTTATCCAAACTGGCTCAACTCATCACCTGCATGGAGTACAAACCAAAATCACAAACATCTTCCTCTATCTGCAAGGACGCCAGCCAGAAACCCTCCGAAATGAATGCCCTTGTGCGTCACCAGCAAAAAGAGCGCACCCTGCAAAAACTCCACAGCTGTCAGCGGTGTAACCAACAGTTCGCTTTACTTTCCAGTCTGCAGTTACACAAGTGCCCTCGTTCTTTATCCGTGTGCCAAACATGCATGGGGAAAATGCCAAAGGGATCTTCATGCGCCTCCTGTGGGAGTAAACCCTCAGTTCCCAACAGTACAGAAGATTCCATCCATCAAGACAACAGCTCATATGCTTGCACCCCATGCGGACAAGCCTTCAGCCACAAACAAGATCTGCTGCACCACCAGCAGGCTGGAGACTGTCAGCCTGCGAGCACTCTCAAACCTGCTTCCTTGCCACCATTTAAACCGAAAGCCGTTTCCACATGCAGCCTGTGCTCCAGAACTTTCCGTTGCCTCAGAGGTCTTGCCTGCCACATGCGCATTTCCCACGCACCAAGAAAAATAAGCACAAATTTAAAAAAGGATGTCATTTTTGGGATTGTGGGGAGGAATAAGAGCATCTCGAGCACGCTCTTTCAATGCCGTTCCTGTGATAAATCGTTTTCCAAGACGTCGCTTCTGCATCGGCATAGGAAGGAAGAACACCGACGGGATGTAAAGGTGAGGAATACATTTAGAAACTCTGTGAAGATCACCAGGCAGAAGCGGAAAAGTGGGATATATCCATGCCTGCACTGCGGAGCTGAGTTCCTGCATCATCTGACGCGCTTGGCGCATTTTAGAAACTACACCGTTCACCATGAGATGCACCTCAAATTAAGTAACAAATCAACCCGTGTTTATGCAACTGCTGCAAAGCTCAAGCTGAAGCCAGCAAAAAAGCTCCAAAAAGATAAACCTGTAGGGAAGAAAGGAAGACCGAAGAAAGTTCTCCCTGTTCACATTGAGGAAACTGAAGAAGATGATGAAGTGGAAGAGGATAAACTGGAAGATGATAGTGATGATGATGATGATGATGATGATGAGGAAGACGAGGATGCCGAGTACCCTTGTACATCATGCGATCAGGTCTTCAGTTCTAAAGCTGCTCTGTTTGTTCATGAGAAAGTCCATGATCAGTTGCCGGAGGAAGTAGAGGACGAGCCGGCCGAGACGCGCAGGTGTTGTAGTGTGTGTTCAGACGGGATTCCTTTACACATGCTTCCTGAAGATGGTTGTAAGGGGGAAGTCTATCACTGTGTGCCGTGTGCTGAGACCTTCAAAGCTCTGGACACTTTTCTAGAGCACTGCCAGAAACATCTGATACGTGAACATGAGGATGAGTTCAGTGATGACTGAAAGAGTCTTTTTTTTCCTTTAGAACAAAAGATAATTGCATATAATTACACAAAAAAATAAATAAAATTGACATGAAGATTAAGGGATAGTTCACACAAAAAAGTAAAGCTGGACACACAAGGTGTTCCAAACTTCACTTTCTTCTGTTGAAGATTTAGGGAAGATATTTTTAAAAATGTGAAAAGTAGAAGTCAGTAGGAGCAGGTAGCTGTTTTGGCCACCCATATTGTTTAAAATATCTTCTTTTGTGTTGAGCAGGAGAAAGTTTAAGGGATGGTTCACCCTAAAAACGAAAATGACCTCATTTATTTCCCCTCATGTGTTTTTAAACCTTTATGAGTTTGAACACAAAAGAAGACATTTTGAAGAATGCTGGTTTCTACCACCTATTTACTTCCATAGTAGGAAAATAAATTACTATGGAAGCCAAAGCAATCAGCATTTCTCAAAATATATTTTTCATTACGATAAAGAAACAAGTGGAGGGTGAGTAAATGATGACAGAATTTTCATTTTGGCGTGAACTGTCCCTTTAAGAATGTGTTTTTAACAGCTCAAGGGTGGGCAAATAATGATTTATTTTGTTTTAAGTGACCCAAAATAAGCATTCTGCCATCATTTACTCACTCTTGTGTCGTTTCAAACCACTCTGATGTTCTTTCCAATGTAGGACACTACAGGAGATGTTTTGGTAGCCAAATTGTTTTAGGTTCTTAATGATTTCTATTGTGTTTTTTCGTACTATGGAAATGAATGGGATCCAAAACATGTTACTTACCAATATTATTGAAAAAAAATCTTATATTCTACTGAAAAAAATAATTCTTAAAGGTGTGGAACAAGACTTTTTGTGTGAGCTGCTCAATTATGGACACATTTTTCAGGAATTACATTCATCAGGTCTTCTTGGGTTGGGTAGACTGTCTAAATGTTATCAGTATTTTTTAGATTATCTAGTTCATAATATTGTAAGGCATACACAGGATAACTCGCACTAACTAACTAACTAACTAACTAAACTGAGCCAAATAACCAGACATGTAATAGAGTGGAGATGGAATGACGTCAAAATCTAGAACATGCGTCTCAAACTCAATTCCTGGAAGGCCGCAGCTCTGCACAGTTTTGCTCCAACCTTAATCAAACACAACTGATCCAACTAAGACTACTGGAGACTGTTAAGCAGGTGTGAGTTGGAGGTGGTTGGAGCTAAACTATGCAGAGCTGCGGCCCTCCAGGAATTGAGTTTGAGACCACTGATCTAAAAGAATTCATTTTGAAAGATTTATGTTTTGAATATTTTTATAATGCAGATTTTCTTATTGAAACATCTGTGGTAAACATAACTCAAAGATATAATGCTTTGCTCTAAAGCATAAATTAGAGCAGTGTTTCCCAACCCTGTTCGGGAGGCACACCAACAGTACATATTTTGGATGTCTCTCTCATCTGACCTGTTAACTTCAGATTTTGGAGTCAGATACGGGTACCTCATTAAAACCATTTCCACTCTACATGTAGTTTACCTTCGGGATGAACATTTTCCATACCTCCACACAGAAAACCTTTATCCATTACGGGTGTGTGTATATATGGCAGGGGTGCTCAACCCTATTCCTGGCGATCGACCTTCCTGCAGTTTTCAGTTGCAGCCCTTATCAAACACACCTGCCTGTAATTATCAAGTGCTCCTCACGTTCTAAATAATTGGTTCAGGTGTGTTTGATCAGGGTAGGAGCTGAAATCTGCAGGATGGTCGATCGCCAGGAACAGGGTTGGTCACAGATGATATATGGCATATATTTAACAAAAGTTTAAAGTCTTGTATATGGCCAATGTCTTGCTAGCTGAAACACAAAACCAATTAAATTCATTTACTTCGTATATGTTGATCTGTGAGATTCGGCTGTTGAAGATTTTGACTATTCAGTTTGTGTTGAGCAAACGTCATAAAGTAAGCTTTATTTTTAACAGCATCAAAATAACACACAGTCATACGCCTGCTGCTAAACATTGGGAATAAAATATAACATGTTGGAGCATTACATTAGCTTGCTTTATAGATGTAAATATGATATTTTATGCTATCAGACCAAAAATTGCAAGTATATTTTCATTTTCTTTCTGGAGAATGAACTGAGACCTCAGATCTGTCCATTTCGCTGACTTTTGCAGTATAAAATATCGTTCTTGTTTCTTTACTTGGGCTTCCTAACCTTTGTAATATGATGTAATCTTTATCATCTGCATTAACTTTTTGTATAACACGGCTAACACTTGTGCAGATAGGCTGCAGTGACGTATCAGCTTTTTTTATGCACTGACCTTTTTTGTCTTTGAACACTGTATTAAATGTACCTTTATGGCTCACGTTGTATGAGATGAGTGAATGTACCTCTTTTTTTCTATTATGAATATAGACGATTCAGTTTAGCTCTGCATTAATCTCTAGCTGTGTTTACTTGCGGCTACCTCAAGTATCACCTGCTTTGTCCCAAAATGTGTGATTTTTTTTTTTTTTTTTTTTTTTGTCTTTGACTAATGTTTGTCAGAAAATTTACCTCATGTTACTATGTACATTAAAATTATTTTTGAATAAATTGGTTAAAAATATGTTTGTTGTAAGTTTTGCGTTTATAACAGGACCGTAGGGGGTTCGGGTGGTTCGAAAGACCTACCCCTCACTGACAAAGGTCCAAAATGTGTCCCATACATGAGCTCATTTGTATTATTTTAACTGCTATGCCATCATAAATTGTAAAAATAACTCATCGAAAAAGGTTTTAAGACCAAGCGGAATCCTCTGTGACTTCAGCTAATCAGTTGTGACCAATGCAAACCTGACTTTCACTACTGACCTACTGTATTGTTGTTAAATGGAGAACATTTTACAAGTAACTTTTATTCTACATTTTGGACCTTACTCTTGAAACATAAAATGCCCAATACAAAAGTGTGAAGCACCAAAATTGGCCCATATTAAATTAATTTGAATACTAATTTGGCTAATGTTGTTGTCCATGAATTTTTCAAATGTACTTATTTTACAGAGAGGCTAGAAAAATCACGACGCTCTACAATGTTATTATTATTATTGTTATTATTATTATTATGATTATTATTATTATTATGTATTAAAATGGCCAAATTCTGACTGAGGACAGTTGGATGAGCTGGCCAGTTTGTTATTTGCCCAATAAATGTCAATAGGCTACAGTTTTTAATTTAAAACATTAACAGATTCTTTTTTTATGATATTGGGTGTAATACATTTGTATTTTTAAAAATATGTATTTATTCATATTCTAAATCTTTAGGAAATATTTTTGGTACATCAAAG
Organism: Danio kyathit; assembly: GCA_903798195.1. Lineage (NCBI taxonomy): Eukaryota > Metazoa > Chordata > Actinopteri > Cypriniformes > Danionidae > Danio > Danio kyathit. The sequence continues at coordinate 38,250,099 of LR812541.1, forward strand.
TGTGGTTGTGATGTCTAATCGACAGGCTAATCCAGCTAAAAATAGTGCTTAAAATATCACTAAAATGCAGTGTATCTAATAATTAAATAGAAAATGAGGCTAATAAATGCAAAAAAGGTCCACTTATTGAGAAAAAAAAGAACCACCCCTTTCACCAGGCTGGCTACTAGACTGTATAATTTTCATTCATTTTCTTTCGGCTTAGTCCCTTTATTCATCAGGGATCACTACAGCGGAATGAACCGCCAACTTATCCAGCACGTTTTACACAGCAGATGCCCTTCCAGCTACAACCCAGTACTGGGAAAAACCATACACACTCAATTACACACATACACTACGGACAGTTTAGTTTATTCAATTCACCTATACCACATGTCTTTGGACTGTGAGGGAAACCGGAGCACCCGGAGGAAACCCACGCGAACACGGGGAGAACATGCAAACTCCATACAGAAATGGCAACTGACCCAGCCGGGACTCGAACCAGCGACTTTTGTCGATATGTTGTTGTAGTTCATCATCCGCCGGAGTAGAGGGCAATATTACTCAATGGTGCAAGTACAAAGGAAAAATCCCGCGACCTAATACGTCACTTCCTGCATTTCACTCATTCTCCGAACATCGTTTGAAACGTGATTCAAACGTTTTTGTTTGACCAAACTAGCATATCTTACTGAATAAACATGAGCAAAGCACATCCACCCGAGCTGAAAAAGTAAGTATTTCGAGTATTTTCTCGAGTCTTTTAGAAATTTGATATTAAAAAGTATTGAACAGGAGTAATTTATTAACGTTAGCCGGTGTGTTTTCAGATTAACGACTAAACTACACGATCTTTTTCACATCAAACATGTATTGCTAATCCATTTTGATATATTTTTATATGAGTTAGCTTTGAATTTGGTGGTGTATCTGTTGTGAATTAAGAGTGCCTTTTTCCCTCTTAGATTTATGGACAAGAAGCTTTCACGTGAGTAACCTTATAATACATTTTTCTCTTTCCAGTTAAAATATTAATTATAGTTCTATATTAGGGCTGCATGATATTGGAAAAACATTGCGGTAATTTAATGTCTCTGCGATAAAATTTAACTAGATGACATAAATAGCTCTATTTGCAAAGCCATTACTTGGGATGATAGAGGTAAAGTTGGTTTTATATTAGGATATTCGGACATTCTCTATAATAATATAATTTCAGAAAAGTATTCTTTTCAAATTCTAAATAAGGAAATCATATTAGCAGCAAATGACTATCAAAGTACAACATTGTTCACAGTGAATTAAATAGTATTACTGTTGTTTTGAAGTCATACTTGCATGCTAATTCCAATCGAATATTCAAAGTAACATGGTAAACAATACAGAGACTGCTAAATGAACGAATGTGCGAATATAAAACCAACTTTACCTCTATCTTGGGATGGTTTTGTAGTGGAGTGAAATATAAATATATTTTTATGTAATTTATAGGGATGGGCATTTCTGACCAGTCTTCATTTCGATTAATCTACAGGTTTGACAAACGAGTACTCGATTAATCTGGGGCGGGGCTTAACCTAAAGGGGCGGGGCTTTAATTCAATTAAAAAAATTATATATATATATATGTATTTGTATATGTATATATAGATAGATATATAGATAGATAGATAGATAGATAGATAGATAGATAGATAGATAGATAGATAGATATTATTTAAAGCCCTGTTAAAAATGTTGTTGATAAAACTATGACAGGATTCAGAAAACAATTAAATCAACGATGTTGGGTTATTAAAAATCACCATCAATATTGGTTAACACAGTAAACATTTAAAGAAGTGTAACAAGTGGCGTATTTAGTCATGGGCAATATGGTTGATTCCCAGGGTGGCATCTAGGTGGCACGGGGAGACGGTGCGGAAAAAAAACGAGCCCCAGTAAAAGCTTTGAGTTACGATTTACTTTATGCAAGACAAGTGTATTAATTTAAAGTAGTAATCCCAGAATAAAGACATTAGAGGCCATTCACTTTTGGCGTATTTTGCATGTGCAAGTTTATTATTGTCTATGTGCAACCGAAAAAAGGTGGTGAAAGCAAACTGACGCATGCATGCGTGCAGAAAACCATTCCCGCGCACCTTACGCGCTGCTCTTTTCCCGGTGTACATGCATGCCGATAAAATACGTGCCGTTTATGTACTGTGAAACCGGACTAACTTTTATGCAGAGGTGTCGGCACGCAGCGAGCTTTGCAAGTCGACAAAACTAAAGTTATAATATGATGATGATCTTATTTTGACTATATGGCTATGAAGCAGAAAGGAGAGATGATGAATCAGGGAGGTAAGACTTAACAACATTAATTCTCACCCATGAGTCGGGTCTAAGACAACAGATAATTACATTAAATATATTTTTTGTATTCTAATTGTCTTTAATATTCAAGCAAAAGATTTCTTAAGAGATCTTAGCATATCACTCCAGTTGTCTAAATGTTTTCCAGTTACATTTAGGATTGATTTCTGTTATTTATTTAGAATAATAATTGTATAATATTAATAATATTATTATTATTATTATTATTATTATTATTATTATTATTATTATTAATAATTTTATTTATTTCTAAGTACATTTCTAAAAGCAGGTGGTTCGCCCAGGGTGGCATTTAAACTAGAACCGCCACTGATGTGAGGCTACATGACGCATTGTAAATAAAATTAATCATAAAGCCTAGAGGCACAATATGAAAATGTTATGTTACAAATTGTGTTTATCTACACAAAATGCATGTGAGCTTGAACTACATGCCAACCAGAAAGTGGATGCGGTTCGCAGGGCGCTTTAAAACAACGGCAACTGAAGCCGCGCAGAAAAGAGAAACCAAAGTTATTTTACAGTATTATCCCCTTCAATATGTGTCATATTATTTCTATAAATATAGAAATATGGATCCGTTTTTAAAACTATAACTTACCTTTTTCTATATTGTTGACAACAACAATAAACACACATTTGATACTCTGCAGTTCAGTTATTTTATTCAACTGACATTTTTACCAAAACAGTATTTTACTTCAGCAGCATCACAACAGATGTGGATCAAAAAGGATTTTTTTTAATTGTAAAAGGTTCGCAAAAATAAAGTTTCACCAAAACTTAGCCTAACCAAACGGCTGTTAAGTAGCACATAGCCTAACTAAAATTATAGAATAATTTGGCTGCTTAAACTTAAAATAAAAATAGACTGAATATTTTTACCACAGCTATAAAACTTAAAGATTGGGTAAAATAACATTTCTTTCAAAATGATCAGTCAATGGAGGTAAATAAAATAAAGCCGGCCTAATTTAACTATGCTGCTTAAAATTAAAACAAATACAGCCCGAATATTTTACCATGCATGGCTAATAAAACTTACGTAACACAAGGAAGGACTACATGATTTTATTCAAAAAGATCAGTCGGTCTACATGCTCCGACGAAAGCCGAGTGCGAAGTTTATTTACAATTAGACCGGCGCAGAAAAAAAGGCGCTCAGCAGAAGTGGCAGGAACAGCCAGGTACCAATGGGCAACGGTGCTTAGCCTTGCATATCGAGACTCATTTACTTTGCATCACAATAAAGGATCCGGGTTTAGATAGATGCATGGCTCCCTGAAGTAGCTTTTGATTTTGGTGTTATCCGGTGAAACATTAGCCTACTCATGCCGTAGGCTAGTCCTCCCCGAAAAGATTGTCAAGACACGACGCGCACATGACAGCTGAAAGTATCACACACCAGACCCGCACATTCGCATTGTATTGAAAATGAAACTATTCAGATGGCGCTCTGTGACGCGGCAGAAAAATGAACAGTGTCCTGAGTCGTGCTGGGCACCGCTGTGTACCTTTAGAATTCTGAAATGCGCTGCGTGGCGCGACGCGGCGCTTCTGGTGTGTGAACCCCTATAGATCTGCTCTCAGGTCTTGTCTAGACCGCAACTTCCTGCAGCCATAACCAAATCAAATATCAAACTACCGCCCAAATACCAGCATAAATAATCAGAACGATTGAAAGTAATTTAATTTTAGAGTTAATCGATCAACGTTTTCATGCTCGATCGTCGCTGATGGGTTCGATTAATCGATTGATGGAATAATCGTGCACATCCCTACTACATACAAAACATTTCACTGAGCTAAGTTATTAATAATCTGTTCAATAATTCGTTAAAGCCAAAACGAATGGTAATTTAATATAGACTATTAAAATATATAATCGAAAAAAAAAAAAAAATATATATATATATATATATATAGCCTATATAAATAATTATAGGCCTAACATATTTTTAATTAAATAAATAGGCTATTTACTGAAATATGCGCATGTCTGTGTTTATCATTGCATCGAATTAATTCGATTGCAGCACCTGTTATTCCAGAACAGATCATTTGAGATGGGTTCAGTTCTTTTCATTTTTTTTCTGTAGTTTCATTTTTACAAATAACTTTATTTAATTTGTCTGTTAATTAAATTTAGTTATTTAGCCTTTTATTTTTATGCAACAAAGTTGCAAATTAATTTGCTATGAGATGGGGCTGTGTGGCAGTGCCCTCCCGTGCAGCGCGCGTCGGCTGCTGCGAGAGAGAGAGAGAGAGAGCGCAATGGAAATAATACATTTTTCACATGCTGATGTGTGTAAAAATTGCGAATACATGTCTATAATCGCCTTGCAATTTAAAAAATTATTGTATTTTTCCCTTTAGGAAGGAAACTCTATTTCAGTTCAAGCTAAAGATGCGTGGTGCTGAAGTCCGAAAGTGCCGACCAAGTGATGTTGATGTAAACAGCTGAAGCTGTTAAATTATTTGTAGTTCGTTTATTATTAATGATGATGATTAAAAATAATAATGCTGTTCATTTTATATAATAATGTAATTAAAACATGTAATATATCATCCGAAACAAGCTATATCGTCTTTAAAGTCGTCATGGGTCCCAGCTCTCTGCGATATATTTGCCTATATCCTCAATACACAATATCCTCCATTAAATCAAGTAATTTTGTTAAGCAGGACAGGCTTAACAAAGTTCGCAGCACTAAACATGTTCCCAGACTGAGAGTGATTGATGATGAGAGAGCAGAAACCTGAGAACAGTGATTTTCACCGCATGTCTGGCTGTGATGAGCGATTTTTAAAATGAAAGCATATTTGTTACAGTCTGTCAAGATTGCTTAAAATACCTTAATATTTTAGAGAAAATAGTTAAAGTTTCCATAACCAATGATCTCATCCATGCGTGACCCACCCATACTTAAATATCATAAGACCTATTTTTTCATTACCTGACCCGCAGATTAACGGCAGCACCTGTAAATATAACCGAGATCCCCGCGGGTTTTATGCATCGCCCAATAAGCAGTGTCAAGAGAGTCACTCCTTGGTCATGTAAACTGTACACACTTGATTATGTAATGTGTAAAGTCGTGAATAAGTGTCTCGCAGTGCAAAGCATACCTTATCCTTTAAATGTCCATGCTTAATCGGTCATCGATAAGCTCTATCGATTAAAGGCTTATCGACAATTAATCGATGATCGAGTAATCGTTAACATCCCTAGTAATTTATTATATACGTAAACTACAGTCTTAAACCCAATTGAGCAAATATTAAAGTGAAATAAACTGTGCTTTATGGTTTTCTGGAGAGAGCAACAGTGTTCAGGTACAGAAATGCAGGGTTCATACGGTCATGTAAAACCTGGAAAAGTCATGGAGTTTTGACATGGCATTTTTCAGGCCTGGAAAAGTTTGGATAAACAGAAAAACCCACAAAGTTTTGGAAAAGTCATGATAATTAGTTTATCAAATATCTGTATACGTAAATTAGGGCTGTGCGATATTGGAAAAATCTGACTTTACGGTATTTTGTAGTTCTGTGATGCATATTGCGATGTAAATACAATTTCACCAGATGATTTAACAGGTTTATTTGGATTGTTTGGGGGGATTTTGTAGAAGAGTGAATCTTGAATAATACATAACAAATAAATTACAAGCATTGATAAATATAATATAGTAAAGAATAAAAGTGAATTATAGTTTTTAGATATTCACTATTCAGGTACAGATATTGAATAATCAACACTGCATAGTCTTCATTGTATATTATTTAATCTTTATTAAAGTTTACAAAAATTTCTTGTGGCTGGATGCTTTAAAAATTGAAATATTGAAATGTTTACTCAGTCAACAGGCCTTAAAGAGACAGTTTACTCAAAGATGAAAACACTCACTATTTACTCACACTTCACTTGTTTCAATACTATAGGAGTTATTAAATTATGTTCTTTTGTGTTCATTTAAAAAAAAAAAAGGAAACTCATAAACGTTTTAAACAAGTGAAGGGTGTAATGAAAATGGTAAGTAATTTTTGGGTGAACTATCTCTTTATAAATGCAAGCAGATGATAAACTTTTGCTCTTTTATGATTAAACTCTATATTAAACTATAATCCCAACATATCCGCATATCTTGCGAATGTGACTATTGCTAACACACATTGCAATATTGATGCTCAAACAATATATTGTGCATCCCTAATATATATTAATATTATTTTAATAAGAACATTTAATGATGTATTTATGCTCTATCTGTACAGTGGAAACCAAGATTCTCCCAAAATATATTCAGCTCTGTTTTAATATTACAGATTATTATTTTTTCTTCTGTTTAAATTAATAAAGTTAAACTTAATCAGGTCGTTTTTTTTGCCTGAGATTAAACTTTGCAAGTAAAAGTTTTTTTTTCTGAACATTAGAAATAAATGTCATACCTTGTTGTTTTCAAATGGATATTTATATTGATAGATGGAGTGTTTGTGAGGTATATTATTAATAACTATAATATGATGCATTCATTTCCTAAGTATTCATTTTTCTTTGCCTGTAGGTTTTGTCATTAATATAAAAAACATCACTCATTAATGAGAAGTTTCTGATTGTATACAGCAGGGGTGCCCAAACTCAGTCCTGGAGGGCCGGTGTCCTGCAAAGTTTAGTTCCAACCCCAATCAGACACACCTGGGCTAGCCAATCAAGCTCTTATCAGGCTTTCTAGAAACATCCTTGCAGGTGTGTTGAGGCAAGTTGGAGCTAAAATCTGCAGGACACCAGTCCTCCAGGACCGAGTTTGGACACCCCTGGTAAAGAGTGTGGTTTCAGCCTGACACTTCATTTGTAATGCCTTTATGTGCATTTTTTTAAAGCTGTTGTTTTTATATGCACTTTCAGTAAAGCTCAACGGTGGCCGTCATGTTCAGGGCATCTTGCGTGGATTTGACCCCTTCATGAATCTGGTTGTTGATGACACTATAGAAATGGCTCCAGGAGGACAAATGAACACCATTGGGATGGTGGTCAGTACTTTTTACAACAATTTATTATTAAAGGCACAGTGTGTCATTTTTACCACTAGAGGGCGTGTATTCACAACAAACAAAAGCATATATTGATGAGGCTGAGACTAACACCCTGTCCACGCGAACACTGGTATTTTCAAAACCACAATTTTTTTCTGTGAGGTTTTTCCACATGAAAACGGAATTGAATTGAATATGGGGGATTTTCCAAAACTCCGGGTCCAGTGTGGACACTACAACTGGACTTCGCCTCATTGTTTGCCTCATGTTTTTCTGATTGGTCAACAAGACGGGGTTCACACCAAATTCCGAAGATGTGAATGAGGCAAATTTTTCACGTTCACAGCAAAAATATTGCGTATATTGCTTAGTTCGCTCCACAGGACGGTAATCCACCCCTGTTCTCATGTTTGCATTGACTGTATGCAATTTACCTGCGAAAATACTTAATACCCCATTTGGTGTGAACCCAGCATAAGTGTCATTATCTCTGCTTGTTGGTTCGGCGTGCCCTTAACATGCATCACAGTGCAATTTTCTGTTTTCATGTGGACTGAGATTTTTTTAAAACAAAAGCAGGTAAAACCCTGTTTATAAAATACCCGTTTATGTGTGGACATGGCGTGAGTGTGGAATAATGAGAGTTGAGGTTTTCATTACATCCTACACGTCTTCTGCAGAAATTATGTTTATGGATGAGCTAAAGCATAAAAAAAATTATCATAGTAGTATGAAGCGGAGTAAGACTGAAAGGAAAAGAGAACATTGAAGCAATTGCTAGTGAGAGATGAGAGCAATGCGACAAAAAAAAAAAAAGGAGCTTTTATTATGCCACAGTCCACCTTTTCCGGTTGGGATCATCATACTAAGTACATTTTAGGGTTCTGTTATAATGCTGCTATGTGCAGTCTAATAAATTAGAGCATCTTTGGTGTTTACCTGAAATAAAATAAAATATAGTAAAAATAAAATCAGAAAAAAAGAGTTATCTTAATTTAAATACAATGTATAAATAAATGTTTATAAAACAAAATGTTTGCTTTTATTAATTTTTTTTATAGTCATTTTACTATATTTTTACATACATCTGACATTAGTATAACTGAGTAACCATTCTAATTGTGAACAATAGTTTGGATTAAATTTTTTAGTTCATGCATGTCTCATTTTAATTTTTGTTTTGTTGAGTGCTTTTTTGTAATTCTAATTAAATTTTTAAATATTCTAAAAAGTGTGTGACATCATTAGCATGACAACACTAGGCTCGTTTGAGGCGCGCCTCGCCTTGACTGCAATGTAGACGAGAGCAAGCGGCTGCTGTAAGAGGAGGGCTCAAAAAATACATCAAAAGTCGAACACTTCCCAAATCTCGCTGTTTTGCCGCCTGGAAACGTCACCAGTGGTGGAGATCGCGTTCGCGTTTTTTATTGCGGAGGAATGACCTCATTAAAAATACTATGGTGATTTATAGTAAATATTATAGTGTTTTTGAACATCTTTTTTCAGTGTTGGGTTATGTTTATATTTGTTGTGATACCAGAGTAACTATAGAATTTAAATAGGCTATTTGTTATAATATGGTTCAAAAACACTATTTCTATAAATTACTGTAGTATTTTTTAATGTGGGAGTGGATGCAATTGAAATATCACTGTTTTTACAAAAAGATGGTCATAATCACAAAAGAAGAACAGCTCATTACTTAAAAGGGTGTATTTAAAATATAAATCTGTATATTTAATAGTGGTAAATGTTAAAGAAATGTCAAAATAAACAGCTTATACAGCAAGAAAGCTTTTAAGAAATCTCATTTGGCTATATTATATATTAAGTAGCTATAGCAAGATGCTTTTGAGAGACAGGTCATGACAAATGTTTGTTTGTTTATTTGTTTTGCTAGGAATGTCACTAGAATTTGGCATTTTATAGAACAAGTGGTCCATTTCTATAGTCATTTCAGACTTTCTATAGAGGGCATTAGAAGGTATAAAGGGAAATACAACTGAAGACAACATTCTTAGCCCTCTTGTGAAGTTTAAAGAAATGGTCTTGCATCAAATATGTAAAAGTGTTGTTTAACAGATTTTGTTTTCAACAGTTTTATAAACTCATTTCTACTAACTCATTTCTCTAGTCTTTTCCATGATGACAATATTATATTATATGTTTTACATAATATTTTACTAGTTTTTTGCAAGATGCTAGTATTCAGCCTAAAGTGCAATTTAAAGAGTTAACTATAGATTAATTATGTTAAAGAAAAATGAGGAAAGCCATTGGACAACAGTGGTTTGTTCTGTAGACATAAAGAAATTCGAAAGGGGCTAATTATATTGACATGTTTACTAGGCCTATAAACGGCTTTTACTTCAGCCAGACTAAAATAAACAGCCTAAGGCTTTCTCCAGAATAAAAACTATAGGCTGTAGGGAATACTGGGAAAATGTTTTTGGTCTATTAAGCATAACTTTTGACTTACCGTGTGTGTGTGTGTGTGTGTGTGTGTGTGTGTGTGTGTGTGTGTGTGTGTGTGTGTGTGTGTGTGTGTGTGTGTGTGTGTGTGTGGTTTACCACACCCCTTTCACTTGTTATATGAAACCACACAAAGATGAGGCATGCATGGTGATATAACTTGCTGGTAAACGTGTCATATTGAAACATTCTGTTTAGGTATTGAGAGCTTAAGTATCGGCCAACAATTTAGCAGCCCTTGTTCTGATAGTGCTTTTCTAATCATTTTTCACATGCAGATTTTTATCAAGTCTTTAGGTTTTAAAACCCATGAATCAAATCAAAGAGCCGTGAGGAGAATCTCATAATATAAAGCTTGATTTTAAGCACAGTCAAATATGATAACTTGGACTTATTGGCTTATCTGTATTTTTTTTTTTTTTTGTCTTTTCAGGTAATCAGAGGAAACAGTATCATCATGCTGGAGGCTCTTGAACGAGTATGAGAAAGACACCCATTTTTTTCCCTTTTTTTTTTATTATTTTTGTTTCCCACAGCCAGAAAATGTAAGAATGGGTTTCTCATGTCTGTTTACAACAAAGACTCAATAATAAGCAGAAACCCGTGATTTTGTCCACAAATGTTTAGTTTGTAAACAGCCTTTTTTATATATTTTCTCTTTGTATTTGTGTACACAATTCATAAAACGCTTTTGTGAATAAATGGACAGTGTGATTATCCAAGTGTCTCTTTCTTGACTCATGTCTGATTTGTGTGATATTCAACAGGGCTTTTCATTGATGATATTTTCATCGTCTCTAATAAAATAAAATATGTTTTTAATAATAGCGAAACTTGTTTGGTGTTCAAAAATAAGGATTTATATATGGAAAATATGTCATTCAGCATAAAAAAAAAACAACTATATATTTGTGTAAAAGTGAAAACACTTAGTCTGAACTGTGCTTACAAAAATATATTTGAGTATAACCTAGGGATACCAAGTATGGTGGCAAAGTTAAAGTTAATCAGAATCAGAAAGAGCTTTATTGCCAGATATGTTCACACATTCGAGGAATTTGTTTTCATGACAGAGCTTTTTCAGTGCAACAGAATTAGAAACAGGATAAGAAACAGATAATAAATATATTTTAAAAATAGAAGTAGTGACTGCAAATATACAAATTGACAAGTGTATGTACAGGTATATTACTATATACAACGTTATATGTGCAGCTGTTATGTGCAAATTGTCATGTAAAGCATGTTGTCAAATAAGTATATGTGTTCAAAAAGTGTACAACAAGTAGTGATGTTTGTTTCATAATTATTATCATCAAGTGTTCATGAGATAGATCTGCCCGCGAAAGCGTTTAAACGAGGCCTGACTTTTATTTTGTCAGAGAGCTGACCGGATGTGCTAGTGACGTCAGGCGGCTGGTGTATGCGCGCACTCTGAGGCTATGTGGAGAGTAGTGATGATGTCGGAGGAGGTTGGTAAGAAAGTGCAGGCGGTGGTGGAGCGGGTGAATCAAGCGGTTTCCCGACGCCCGAAGGTCAGTTTTCCGTCGCTTTTATTGAAGTCACACACGAGACAACAATATACTTTTCAAATAGCTTGAAAGGCAAACTCTCCACTCGTGCTTACCGTGTTGTTATGGCAGGGTTATATAATCTGTTCAACCTTTACACAGATATAGTAACGAGGGTTGAGTGACAGCTGATGATATACGGAATAACTAAGTAATACTTTTTTTAAACACAATGTATACAGAAGACATAATGATTGTGAGAAATGATATTTGAACAGCGTGTGCTCAAGGAGAAGGACGCTGGATGAATGAAAGCATGTTGCGTGAAATATCTGATTCCCAGCAGTCACGCTTCTGCAAATATACACGACACGCGGTAATTACACGCACTTTAAGGTGTATGACAGTAATATTGGATCTTTAAATGACAATTTCACCGTAAATACGTCGAGCAAATGTATTGACAAATGAATAATAAAAAAATAAAATAAAAAAGGTTTATGGTTGGTTGAAGTGGTTTCAGAATTGATGTCATGAAGAGCAGTTGTGATATTGCTGTATTGCAGTAAGGCACTTTTATTTATTTAAACAAATGTTGTGGTTGTTTTATAATGGTTGAAAATTAATCTGTATATGTTGTATATTAACAGTTTACATAAAAAAATAAATAAATACATATATATATATATCTCTGTTACATTATTTGTTGCATTTGAGTCATTTTTTGACAGCTTTTGCAAAACTGTACTTAAAGTTCTTTAAGACCTTTAATTTTATATTAATATATATATTATAGTTGATGTCAGAATTATTAGCCCCCCTGTTTATTTTTTTCCTCAATTTTTGTTTAACAAAGTGATTTTTCTCATCATATTTCTAAACATAATAGTTTTAATAACTCATTTCTAATAACTGATTTATTTTATCTTTGCCATGATGACAGTAAATACTATTTTACTAGATATTTTTCAAGACACTTCTATAAAGCTTAAAGTGACATTTAAAGGCTTAACTAGGTTAATTAGGTTGACTAGGCAGGTTAGGGTAATTAGGCAAGTTATTGTATAATGATGGTTAGTTCTGTAGACTATCGAAAAAATATATAGCGTAAAGGGGCTAATAATATTGACCTTAAAAATGGTTTTTAAAAAATTAAAAATTGCTTTTATTCTAGCCGAAATAAAATGAACAAGACTTTCTCCAGAAGAAAAAATATTATCAGACATACTGTGAACATTTCCTTGCTCTGTGAAACATCATCTAGGAAATAGTTACAAAAGAAAAAAAAATTAAAAGGGGGGCTAATATTGCTGACTTCAACTGTGTATATATTTTTATATATATACACACACACACACACACGCACACATTTATGTATATATATATATATATATATATATATATATATATATATATATATATATATATATATATATATATATATATATATATATATATATATATAATTTTTTCTTTATATTTATTTTAAGATAAATGACCATTTCAAAATATTCTACAATAATTTTAATCCACTTATAATTATTGTTTTCCTGGCTTTGTATTTAATGTATTAAAAAGTACTTTTTACATTTAGATGTTTATCATATCTCACACCCTTTGGGAACTGATTTAATATATTTTAAAATTATTTTTAATTAATTAATTTTGTTTTATATTTATATATATATGTACAAAATACTTTTTAAGTGGCAGATTTTTTGTTGTTTTGTTAGAAATAAATCAGTTACTGGTTGCACAAATCTTGACTGTTTTTGAGTGACCATGAGTTACTAATTAATTCTGGAGGTAATTATCAATAAATTTCATACAATGGTATACTCAAGCAGGATTTCCCATTTATATTGGGAAAGAAGTATATTTGTCTGACGTTTTTGTCAGTGTGGTTCATGTGTAATATAAAAATGTAAGAAATTTATATTTGAATTAATTTAATAATGCAGTTATAATATTGTTACATTGAAAATGCTGAAACTTTGCAGATATTTGTATGAGATATATAAAATAGAAAATACAGATCTTGATCTGTACATTATACAGGGTGTCCGCGGGGTCTTCAAATCTCTTAAATCTAAAAAACAGATCTTTAGGTCTTGGAAAGTCTTAAATTTACTGAAATATTGTTGTAGGTCTAAAATCTTTTTTAAACAGGTTGTAATTTTACTTTGTTCATGCTACCCAATCTGGCCAACACCCATTCAATCACCAACAATCATCTCAATTAAACTTTTAACTTTTTATTTAAAAAGGTCAATTTTAACTCTATTTATCATAATGGTTTAATTATTTTCCTTACAATAACATTTGTTTAAAAGTTCTCCATGTATTTACTTTTGAGGACACTGGCCTGGACAGCTTATTGCGCATACATTCAGTTTATTGTAGTTTAAAAACTTTTAAAACATTTAAACTAGAGCTTGCTTGTTTTGACACAATATTCAAAATGTTTTGTTAAGAAATATTTAAAACATTTATTTTTTATTTGATTATTATGATTATTGTTATTATTATTATTTTTAAAATTATTATTATTGTTTTATTATTAAATGTATTAAATTATAATAATTTTTCTAATCATTTATAGATATATTTTCAAATAAAAATCCTTTCCTCCTTTGCCATTCGAAAAACTCCTTAGCATTTAGCCTTTTATGAGTCTAAAATTTCATTCATAATGGTCTTAAAACATGTCTTAAGTCTTAAATTTAACTTGGAGAAACCTGCAGAAACCCTGTTATATATCTTGCATTCTTTTGAATATATTAATAGTATTATTCTGTAGTCCTGTGTAAATATGAGTATGCCATATACAAATGTACAGCCTAACATGGAAATCAAACGAAAATCCATTTCAGCAGAGCATTATTTGCTAAAGTTGTAAAATAATTTCAGATTTTTTATTCTTGAGGTGCTTTGCATAAATGCATGTCATTTTTCATTAAGGGGAAATTTTGGGCTTTATCATATTAAAGCAAATTTTGTTTAATATCAGCACTTCTCAATAACACTCTATCATAAGAAAAACAAAATCTGCCTTTTGTGTTGCAGACGTTACCATGTATACCCCCACGACTGGTTGCAGTTAGTAAGACGAAACCACCAGAAATGGTGGTGGAGGCTTACAAACATGGACAGCGAAACTTTGGAGAGAATTACGTAAGGAAATAATTAAATTGGCGTATTTTGAAGCCTCTTAGTCACATTTATTTCATTACAGTTATCCAATTTATCCACAGGTAAATGAACTTGTTGAGAAGGCTTCCCATCCCCAGGTATGAAGGCAGATAAATATTTGTTTAATAGTTTGTTTTCATCGAATGCCTTTCATCAATGTAAAATGTCTTTGTAGATTTTGTCGTCATGTCCTGAAATAAAGTGGCATTTCATTGGTCATCTGCAAAAGGGTAACGTCAACAAACTCCTGGGTGAGTCAGCCTTGATTAATGTATAGATTGATTTGAACATCTATTATTTACAGTCTAGGTTTTACTGCAGAAGTAATTATTTATTGATGTTAAGGATTTGAAGATTTAGGACCTGTTTACTTATTTTTTGATTCAGATTGAACTCACTATCATTAAATTAATTTACAGGTGTCCCAAACCTGTATATGGTAGAGACGATTGACTCTGTGAAACTGGCTGAAAAAGTCAACAGCTCATGGCAAAAAATGAGAGCGGCCAACACACAGAGGTTAAAGATTATGGTTCAGATCAACACAAGCGGAGAGGACAGTGAGTGTTCTCAGATCATGATAATTGTTTACCTATCACCTATTAACAAAATGACTATGTGATCTAACAGAACTGTGTTTCAGACAGTGTTTGTTATTATGTGTGTGTCTTCTGTAACTTCTGAACTGCATTTATTGTTTTGGAGCGTAGAGCTATAGTAGTTTGCCCAGTTGCAGCAATTTTATTTTTAGTTTACTAGGAAATTATAATTTCTTAAGAATTTAGCTAATTATTTGTGCAGTATTACAGTTAAAATAAATAACTTAAAGGTCATTTGAAGTGCTTTGAAATAGGGCTGCTCGATATTGGAACAATTTAACATTGCAGTATTTTTTTAAATTCTGTGTTGTATATTGCGATATGAATACAATTTCACTATATGAGTTGAATAACTGTTTGGAAAGAATTTATTATTTTAATAAAGTCTACAAGCATAGATAAATTGATTAAAGAAAAAGCTGCAAATTAAATAAACAGCGTTTTATTGTTTCCCGAAGAGTCGAACTGTATTCAGGCATGCGGTAATTGAATAATCAAATGTAAAAAATATTTTTTAGTCCTTAAAAATAAGTCTTTGTTTTATAAACAATTCAATAAAGTTAATCTGTTTTAACTTTTCAAAGTTCAAAGTTACAAACTGTACTTTTTCTTACGCATGAATGCTTTTAAAACCCTCATAGGCCTTTTTGAGTCATAGGCTTAAAAAAAACACTTGCTGAATTATAATCGAGATTCAACATTGCGTATACTCGCGGTGTGACTATTGCGAATGATCACGTTGTGATATCGATGCTACAACGATATATTTTGAAATGTGCATTTTTTTAATTTGCTGTTTGCCGTAATCTTAACTAAAAGAGGAAGACAGGGTGGGACATCGAGTAGCTCCTCCCCCTTAAAGACAGCCAATTACGTTTAGTCTATCACAACTAGAACCCTTTTCTAAAACAAATTTCTCCTACGGGAGACAATAAATTTTACCTTGAACCTTGAACTGCCATTTAGTTGTTGAGTTAAATTGCATTACAGTCTAATTGTAATATATAGTCTGACTTGCTGTTTCTCTTTTTTAAAATACAGATTTCTGTCTAATTACAGTATGTTTTTAGTCTGATATGTTCTGTGGTATGAGTCGACTTGTGCATATGATCTCTGTGCTGCGTCTCTCACTAGCTACGTTTCCATCCACCTATTTTTATGGTCATTTTGGATATGCACATAAAAAACGGTTAATGGAGACGCCAAGATCCGCATGAATATTGAAAATGTGCATAAAAAGCATATGCGCATAACTGAGTAGGATAAACTTTTTATTCCACAAGAAAAGATGTGCATAAACTATGATGGAATTGCTTTTACCAAACAAATTCCAGTATGTACATTAAAAAAAGGTCATGTGATTTTGTTATAAGAGATCATGTGATCATAAAAATGTGTGTGAATGGACAAACCGGCAGGCTGAGCACATTGTAAAACATCTGAATTGTTGATTTGGTTATTCTAAAACGCCTTAACCGAAGTATTAGTGTTATTATATTATTAATGACATCCAGAATCAAGAGCGTCAGTACTTCGCGTCTGACACCTTCAAACGCCACCGCGAGTTCACTGCGTGTCAGGATTGCCTTCTGAGATGCAAGTCATTTATTAGATGAAGAAAAGATTGAAGCAGCTTCTCCTACTACAGCAAATTCAGTTTTAACTGTTGATATTTGGCGCCAGTTAATCAGGAAGTGACGATTTTGTTCTCTTTGACTCGTTGGATGGAAACACTGCTTTATTCGTACGTCTTTTATGCAATAATCTAGTTTTGCGCATAAAGTTCATTGACATTTTTGGATGAAAACTTAGCCAGTGATAGAGATAATTTGGTGGATGATTTAGAGGGCATGATCGTAAGGGCCGATTGAGGGTCTTTGGCCAGGACACCGGGGTTACACCCTTACTTTTTACGGAAAGTGCCAGAGTCAGGACCTCGGTTAAACGTCTCATCTTAAAGACTGCACCCATTGACAGTATAGTGTCCCCTTTACTTTTACTGGGGCATTAGGACCCACACAGACCACAGGTTGAGCACCCCCTGCTGGCCTCTCTAACACCACTTCCAACAGCAACCTAGTTTTCCCATGTGGTCTCCCATCCAGGTACTGACCAGGCTCAGCCCTGCTTAGCTTCAGTGAGTAACTGGTGTTGGGCTGCAGGGTGATATGGCTGTGGCTATTGGTCATTTGATTGGTCAGCAGATTTGATAAGAAACTGAAGCATGTGGTGATGTCAAAAAAATCGATTTGTTTTACCGGAAGTGTCAAATCTAAAACTTTAATTGTTTATATCTTCTAAATGGGAGTTTTGTCACTGTTTTGCAGCACACTAGATTATAGATTTTCTTAAGACTACCGTATTGATGCTAACACCTAAAAAAACGTTTACTTGATTTCACTAGGATTTTAAATTTGCAATATTGGATACGTTAGGGCTGGGCCGTCGGTGAGCTTCTTCAGGCTAGTTTGTTTTGTGTGTTCCACACATAATCTTTCGTCATGTTCATGTTGGCGGTAGTTTGCCAGATTCAGCATGTGCAATCGGTATTGGCACTCTGATTGGCTGTTGAGCAACAGTCAAAGACTCTAGAATACACAAGACATATCACTCGTATAGTTTTGAATGGGGAAAAGTGTAATGGTGTGTGCTGAATAAAGCCCCGCCTATTAGTACAGGAGCCAATCATCGATCGATATACATTGACGTTTCTCTGGGGAGAAGCTCGGACCAGACGTGTGGTTTTACGTCAGTTTGGTGGTCAACAAACGCGCTGGAATCTCAGCGAATACTTGCTTCACAGACATAAGAAATGTATCCAAATAAAGCTTGAAATCTGTCCTTTTAAATGAACCAAGTGCACTTGAAAACAAAAGTTTGGTTTTATATTCTGTATGAAACGAACGCGAGATACAGTCCATCCTGTCAAATGGACATCACATGACAGCAACTACTCAAACACCCACAAACTTGTAAACAAAGAGTCACTGTCATTTCTGGAGGAGATTCGCCATCAAGACTTCAAAAGACCAGCGCAATCTGACTAAGCATTATTCAGAGGATGATAATGTGTAGCATAAATGAGGTTGTTGTCGTGATCTCGTTCCTTTCGAGGGTGCATTAGCTCGGACACACTGAAAAAACGCAGATTTTGTTTGTTTCGAACGTTTAGAAACAAAACTTATGAGACAGTTGCAGTTTTATTTTATTGGTGGTATTACATGTAATGTAATCGTAAGCTTGGCAAACAGTTTTGGAGAATTAGATGTTTCCCCTTTCAGACAGAATACTGCCCGGGAGGCGTTTCAAAGATGGCCGCAGAGTTAAGTGACTTACCTTAAAGGGACTTTGGCTATGGTTCAGATAGCAAATCGAAGCAAAAGGACAAAAACTAAGGTGGTGAAACTAGGCAAAATTCTTTAATATTTGCAAACTATGTGAGTTATCAGATTACCAGACATATTTGTATGTGCAAATCCCTTAGTGGTGAGCAACAAAGTGCTGTGAAAGTTATACGCAAAGGCTAGTTTGTTTGTTTATGGTTTGTATGCGTTTTACACAAGTTTTAGTTTCCCTTTGTAGAAAGATACAGACTACTGCCACCTGCAGGCATGGAGAGGTACATCCTCTCACGCAGGAGCAGAAAACACGTTCTAGTTTCCGTCAGTTGTCATGTTTTGGCCCAGATTGGACCAGATTCAGCAAATGTGAGGCAAAAACATAGTCCATGTTAATCTTAGTGTGTCCCTGAATTTAGGGTGCTTTTTACACCTGTAGTGTAAACTCTTAGTGTTTATTACTGTGAAGTTAAAAAAAGGTCAAAGACTTTCCTTTATTTACATCATTCTATCATTTTTAAATGATTAAACACTTATGTGAACCTTATTGCAACACTAGTAAACTAAATTACACAAATTTTACACAGCTGGATCTT